>JARGCV010000217.1:2607500-2632500 GCA_034064705.1 Bothrops alternatus
CTGGCCTGATCATTTGGGGCTGAAGCTAGCTGGACTTCAAGCCAACAAGTCTTTTACATATTTGTACTTCCATTTACCAATCACCTGCATCCTGTAATTTGGCTGTTTAGCTCATAACATTATTTTTTTCTTGCCTGCACTCAATTTTCCTGCAAAGCGTTGTGTTGCTTCAAGATTGTTTCCGATAAGAAAGGAATAGGATTACAAGAATTTACAAGAACAACTGAATTATTTCTCATTTAGAGCAAGCATTATGGCCAAGACTTCTTTAACAGGCTTCCTGAGATCAGTAGGGAAGTATATGTTTTCCATGATAAGGGAAAACCTGCAAATGGTTGTTTACACAACCGTCTGCCAGAATCTTTATTAGTCTAGGAAAAAAAAAACACCATTATTTTTAGGTGGAGGGAGGCACATGCACTTCAGATTATATTTAGTCTGCTAAATCTGAAACCCCTAAAATCAAGTTCCATTTAATCAGGGATCTATTATCCAAGCTTAAGGAAGAATATCTACTCTGGGTTTCATCTTCTCCTTCATCCCTTCCAATGGCATGTTATTTGATTTCCTTTCAAGAAACCTGCAAGTCCTAATAGGGAGGAAGAATTAGGTTCAAAGTTGCTAAGAAACATTGTTCTACACTGTACTGAGTAAAATAGGAAGCATTGCTAGCTTTTCTAGACACTCCTTCAGACAACATCACATTGGAAGACCAAGAGGAAAAAAAAGGAATAAACACAATAAATGAAAATTGTTATTATTTTTCTCCTAATGTTGATTTTGATGGAAGTTATACTGTAATTCCTAAGAAAAACCAAATGCACAGGTATAGTATAGGGGGTACCTTGCTCAATAGTAGCAACTGTGAGAGGGATCTCAGAGTCCTAGTGGACAATCACTTAAATAGGAGCCAGCCGTGTGCTGCAGCTGCAAAAAAAGCCAACTCAGTACTGGGCTGCATTAACAGAGGGATAGAATCAAGATCATGCGAAGTTTTAATACCACTTTACAATTCCTTGGTAAGGCCACACTTGGAATACTGCATCCAGTTTTGGTCACCACGATGTAAAAAAGATGTTGAGACTCTAGAAAGAGTACAGAGAAGAGCAACAAAGATGATTAGGGGACTGGAGGCTAAAACATACAAGGAACAGTTGCTGGAATTGGGTAGGTCTAGTTTAATGAAGAGAAGGACAAGGGGGGACATGATAGCAGTCTTCCAATATCGCAAGGGCTGCCACAAAGAAGAGGGAGTCAAGCTATTTTCCAAAGCACCGGAAATGACAAGAAGCAACGGATGAAAACTACTCAAGGAGAGAAGCAACCTAGAACTGAGGGGAAACTTCCTGACAGTTAGAACAATTAACCAGTGGAACAATCTGCCTCCATTGGTGAATGCTCCAATACTGGAAGTTTTTAAGAAGAGACTGGACAGCCATCTGTCCGAAATGGTATAGGATTACCTGCCTGAGCAGGGGGTTGGATTCGATGACCTCCAAGGTCCCTTCCAACTTTATTATTATTATTATTATTATAAATTTTTGGTATAGTATCCTCCTCCTTGATATGTACGTAGAATTAGGGAATCTAAAAATTGAAGACTTACAAGTCACCTTGTTCTATTCCCTCCCCAATGCTTGTTATTCAGTCTCTAAGTTGTGTCCTAGTTGTGTCTGGTTCTTCATGACCCCTGGCTCATAGCACACCAGCCCCCTCCCATCCTCCACTCTCTCCTGGAGTTTGCCAAATCCATGTTCATTATGTTGACTACATCTCACCCTCTGTTGTTCCCTTCTTTTTTTGCCTTCACAGTTTTCCAACATCAGGGTATTTTCCAAGGAGTCTTCTTTTCTCGTTAGGTGGCCAAATAATTTGAGCTTCCTTCCCAATGCAGGATTCCCACTAGACGCAGGGGTAGGAAAACCTTGGCTCTTTTATGACTCATGGACTTCAACTCCCAGAATTCCTGAGTCAACTATGCTGACTCAGGAATTCTGGGAGTTGAAGTCCACGAGTCATAAAAGAGCCAAGGTTGCCTACCCCTGCACTAGAATATCTATTATGCACAATCTATTTAAAGACCTTCAGTGAAAGAAGAGTCCTTAGATATACATATGACAGCCTAGAGTCTGGACAAGAACTGTAACTTGAAAAAGTTCCTCAAGCAAAATCTTCCCTAATTTTCATGGGAGGGAAGCATATTGAGACTTGCAATATTTTACTACAGGAGTTCTAGAAATAATAGTAGCCTGCCTGTCTTTGGTTCCTAGTCTCATCTACCTTGAAGAGCTGATGTCCATTGACTGACTGCTCATATATTAAGGAAGCTCCTCCTGACATCTAGACTGAATTTACTGATAATTTTTGCTTTTGCGCCAGCCTTTTGGGGACAATAATAATCCTGTATGGAATAGCCATTTAGATCATTGAAAACGTCTATTACAGTGTATCTTCCCTAGTCATCAATTTTATAGGTTGAACATACCCAAGTCCTTTATCCAATCCTCATAGGGCTTGGTTTCCAGATTCCCTCCCCACCTTAGCCTTAACTTCTTCATTTCATCTCAAAACAGTATTTCATTTCACCTATCCTATTTTCAACTAAGGGCCATGAATGGCTCCTCCAGGTTAATAGCCTCAACCATCATCATTTCCTTGAATCTCTGCCATCCTCCTCTTCTGAAAATCAACTTGGCCTTCCCTGGAAAGTCTCCTTTTCTCAGTAATGGAGTCCTTAGGTTTAGAGAGAGAGAATGGGAAATATCTGCAACAGAAGCAGGTGCTACCTCTCAGTCTTTTAGCACGTTTCTTCCATTCAAGGAGGTGATTGTATTTAGCCACAATTATCAGGTGCTCTTGGAGTGAAGTGTCTTGTAAAACTCCATCAAAGCTATTTGACCAACAGCAGGAGAGACATCATGAGTAACAATGGCTTTTTTAAAAGCATGCTGTCTATAGGGGAAAAAAATAAATAAAACCTACCATCTGTTCTGTTTTAGGGCCTCCTCTTCTTGTTTTTCACAAGGGCTTCAGGGAAATTGGGCCTGTTGAAACATCAGCATTACAAATTGGAGCAGACTGTGCTGAATTGATAACGAGAGAAAGCAAGATTTAGGAGACTGACGATTTGGCCAGTGGAAAAAAAAATTGATCACTTGCCACGAAAACTTGATTTTCATTTAAAAAAAAAAATCTCTGCACCAAACAACAGAGCAGATATCCAAGAGAGACACCAATCAAACAGAATGCAGCTGGCGTTTAGCTGAGGCTCGATGGGAGGAGGGAAGAAGGGTTAACAAATCAAATGTTTACAAAAACTAACCCCCAATGTTGAATGTATATGTTCTATAACTAATGCCTCTTAACATAACCTTATGACTAATGTTGTTTGCTTTAATATTGTTAAAGCGGACTGAATCTCTACCTCAGGATATGAAACTTTTACCTCAGGATCTCTGGATATGAAACTTTTACCTCAGGATCTCTGGTTAGGGACTATAAAAGATTGCACTAGTAATGGGATGAAGTCAATTCAGAAGCGCAAACGAACAATATGCAATAGACTAGATACAGTAGATAGACCATATATAAGAGAAACACCAACCAAACAAAATGTATTCGGAGTATACTTGAAGATGAAAGGGAGGAGGGAAGAACGTTTACTAAAACAGATGTCTATAAAGACTAATACCTAATGTTGTATGCTATGTTCTAGGATGATTGTTTAGCAATAGGATCTTTGGTTTAATGTTGATCACATTAATATTGAACCAGATAAGAGAAACACCAATCAAACAAAGTGTAACAGGGGTATAGTGGAGGCTGGACGCGAGGAGTGGGAAAAAGGCTTACTAATTCAGACGTTTTCAATGACTAATACTTAGTATTGTATATCAGGTGCCATGATGATTGCTGCACAATATGTTTTTATGTTCAATGTTGATTGGTTTTAATAAAAGAATTAAAAAAAAAGGGAAACCTTCAATAGTGCTTGAATCCCATTATTCAATAATGCGGGAAGGCAGGAATTGCTAGGAAGTATGCAGTTTTAATAATGGGATTAGGTAAATTTCAGAAAAAGTATAATTAGATTTAAATTTTATGTATGTGAATATCCGGGGGATTTTCTAACTTCAGCTAAAGCTAGCAGGAAGTATTAACACAGTAACTAATGAGGTCAGATTTGCAGGACCCAATGAAATCTACAAAAGGAAACCAGATCTATAATTATAGGTCAGGAAATAAATTATTGTTATATTTCCCTGCCTGCTGAAAGCTGTCATATATTCATACCTCTTCTTTTGCTAGTTGCCAAAAAACAGAGAGGCAAGTCTTCTCTTCATCTAGATTTAAGGCCAACTATATGGTATTAATTTTATGATCCTGATAATGGATAAGGAAGGATATTGCTCAGTTCTGGTAATATCCTGGTCTCTTCAACCTCAAACTTATTTCAGTATCAGAAGATTACAAAAAAGATTACTTTCTCCTTGATGCTTTCAAATGTATTGGCTGGGATCTAATGTGGATCTAATCAGCTACTTTGCAGATATTTTGTTCAGCAATCTGGTGAAGCCAATTATATTTGTGTTGGATTTCTTCTGGGCATAAAATAAAAGGCCTAGCTTGTTGTTCTCTAGTATTGCTCTGTTTGAAAAGCATTTTCATTTGCTCTGGATGTACTGGCCCTGCTAAGCTTTTGAATCACATCTGGCAGATTCTGTTCAACTCATTGGATATGGTCAGCTGATTCAGCGGTATTGCAAGTATCTTCCCAATCCCAAAAAACTGACTGCCTAACCCTACTGGTAATATTTAAAATATTGTTATAATTGAATCAGGGAAAAGGATTTAATTGTAAGGCCAGACCAAACCTCCAATTCTTCTGCACTGGGGCACAGAGGTTGTCATCCTTTATGATCACTATCTGTCCCTTGGTACCCAAATGTCTTCCAATGTATCTCCTCTGCAACATTTGCTTTTTCTTGCCTAAGTAAGATTTTATACTTAGATATGAAAAACCAAATGTACAGGTACAGATTAGATGAAACCTGGCTCAATAGCAATAACTGTGAGAGGGATCTTAGAGTCCTAGTGGACAATGTAAGCCAACAGTGTGCAACAGAAAAAAAAAACCCAATGCAATCCTAAATTGCATTAACAGAAGGATAGAATCAAGATCACATGAATTAGTACTGCTTTGTAAAGCCTTATTAAGACAATATTTGGAATACTACATCCAGTTTTGGTCACCATATTATAAAAAAGATGTAGAGACTCTAGAAAGAGTGCAGAGAAGAGCTTCTGAGACTGAATTGATATTCCCCAGCTATACCCTGGGCTGGGACCAGTTCAACCCCAATGAGTTGCACAGGCTACTCAAATGAAGCCAACACTAGTCCTCAAGGCAAAGACAAGTCCAGTCCACTAGGCAAAAGCAAGTTTCCAAGGCAAAGGCAAATTCCAAGACAAAAGTAGTCCACAGGCAAAAGCAACAATTGAAGAGACACAATCCAAAGTTCAAAGCTAGAACATACAGCAAGGAAATGAACACATTATTTGCAGCATTGCCCCCATCTGTCTGCTGTGCTAAATAGTCAGCTTCTGGTGCAGCCCATCAAGAAGGGTGAGGCTGCCTTCTCACAATAATTAGGCTGCCCTTCACAGCTCCTGCCTTTCCTCTGCCCTGTGGGTTCTTGGATCAGGTGCAGAAGGCAGTTCCTCTTCCTCATCACTGACCAGCTATAGCTGCATGCTTTCTGCACTTGAAACCTCAAGGTTGTTCTGTTGCAGCTGTGCTTCAGCCAAATCACTCTCAGATGGCTGCTTGCAACCATTGACCAACTCCCCTCTTGATGTGCCCAGAACTGGTTTGTCCTTCTCCAAGCTGACATCTAGAGAGGTATTTGGGAAAATGTCTGGGGGAGTCGTCACAGTCTGGAGGCTAAAATGTATGAAGAATGGTTACAGGAATTGGGAACTGTATGTCTAGTGAAAAGAAAGACTGGGGTGATATGATAGCATTCCAATATTTGGGGGACTACCACAAAGAAGAGGTGGTCAACTATTCTCCAAAGCACCAGAAGGCAAGACAAGAAACAATGGATGGAAACTAACCAAGGAGAAAAGCAACCTAGAACTAAGAAGAAATTTCATAACAGTGAGAACGAATTAACCAGTGGAATGGCTTGTCTTCAGAATTTGTGGGTGCTCATCACTGGAGGTTTTTAAAGAAGAGATTGGACAGCCATTTGTCTGGAATAGTATAGGATCTCCTGCTTGAGCAGGGGATTGGACTAGAAGACCTCCAAGGTCCCTTCCCTTCAAACTCTGTTATTCTATGTATCAGTTCTCCCATTTAATGCAATCAATTTACATTGGATGCCCACCTTTACAGTAGGTGGTAATCAAGGAGATTATCTGGTTGTTCTGCTTTCCCTAGAAGGGCTCATCTGATGCCTACCTAGATATCCTTTTGAGATCAGGTGCAAAGCTCTTGAAGTTTAAACTCTGATGCAGTTAAAGGCAGAAATTAGTCTTTCCCCCCATCTTCTTTGATATTTTGTTGGAAGCACTTCTGTTCAAGTCATCAAAGTAATCTAAACCCAAGAGCACTTTTATTTGGAAAAAATCAGGGTGTCCTAGTTTTATTGCCTGGATTAAAGGGACACAGCCACTTTGATTCAAAGTTTTAATGCAGGACTTCTCTTTGATTTGGAGTTTCATATTCAAGGGGTGTTTTGATTAAAGTTGTTCCCCTCAGAGCTTTCAACGGCTCTGCTATTATAACAAAGTAAAGGCAGCATTGCATACTAGCTGAAACCGAGGACAAAGGTGATGCTTTTTTTAAATCATAAAAATAAGCAATGATGACAGTGATAATGATGGTGTTATCTAGTCAGTCATGTCCAATTCTTGGCAAGTCTATGGACCAGGTTTCTCCACATCTTCTGAACTTGCACTACTTCTTTGAGCTGCTCTATGCTCTGGCTGGTGTCAGCTTTGATGGTGTCCAGCACCGTGTTCTTTGGTGGTTTGGTTTCCTTTCACCACTAACGCTTCCAAATACAATTGCTTTCTCCAGTGAATCCCCCCCCATGACAGTAGGGAAATAGAATAGCAATCTGTTTTCTCAGTAATGATCAATAACAATAGCGCTTAAACTTATATACCGCTTCACAGTGCTTCACAGTCCTCTCTAAGCGGTTTACAGAGTCAAGGACAACCTGTACACGGGAGTAGAACTTGGGATTCAGCCAGTTCGCACCACTTCGGCAGAACCGGTAGCTAATTTTTTGTTGCCCAGGCTCAGAATGGACTTCCAGATGCGGCATCCACACAGAGAACCAGTTGTTCACATATTTGAATCCCACCACTGCTGCAATACCTTGAAAAGCCTGGGTGTATTTTTCACTAGCCTAGGACATATCATCACTAAATGCAAGTTAACTTTTTTTGTTTCAAAAAATTGCAGCTTGATTTGGTTAGAAAGCAGATGATTTAGAATTGCTCAGAAGGTTAAATTATATTTCCTATGGTTTGAATAAAGACAAGGAATTTGTATCACACAATATGTTTTCAATCCAATCCAATCAGACTTAACCCTAGAATTATTTTGCTAGTCATCATTATTAAGAGAGCACATCACTGTCTGTGGCTATTGGATTTCATTCCCATCTGGAATCATGGTTTATTTTTCCCCATCTATAAGGGTAACAAATTCTTTTATATTTGAATAATGTCTCTTCCTATCTCAGATTAATAAATTGAGATCCAGAAACACTAAAGCCATGAAAAAAGAATTACTCATCGAAGTGTCATTCTGCAAACTTATTTAAACTGAAATTGTATTTACTACATATTATTTATTAGGTAATATAAATGTTTCAAATTTAAATCATGTTGATGTGGATTTTAATGGAATGTGGAATACAAATTCTGCAAATAATATATTCCCTTTAGCTCCATTGATATTACTTCTAAGAAAGAAGCTACAGGTAAATTTATAAATGACATATTTAAATTTGGACTTTCCCTTACAAATTATTTTTACTGAAATGCTTCTACATATTTTGTGACATGGCAATTCACCAGCAGATATTTACTATGTGTGGTATCATTGTAAAAAGTAATAATGAGAAGGCATAGGAACTATGTACAGATATAGATATGAATGATACAGGATCTTCTGATTGAGCACGGGGTTGGACTAGAAGATCTCCAAGTTCCCTTCCAGCTCTGTTATTCTGTTATTGTTATTGTTTTCATAGATAATTTTACCACATCTGAAGAAGATTACATAAGCATGCCTGCTTTCTTGACAAAGTTACCTGGAAAAATGGCTAAATGGAATTTTAAATTTAAATTTGGCAAATATTGTTTTCATCCCTTCAAACCAATTGGTCTCTGTTGCACATAATTAATTTGGCCAGAAAAGGGGGGGAAAGAGCATGCCGAACTCAGGAGCCTGTAGTGAGGAGATGGATAGCAATACACGCACAAAGAAGAAGGGTGGAGGAAACACAGCAAGTAATGGGGCGGCAGCATCAATTAACATCAAAAATATAATCAACGCACAGCCCAATCAAGTAGGACCTATGACGAGATCCAGGAGCCGTGTGCATAGACTGACTAGCACTATAAAGGAGACTCCCATCGACCGGTGAGAGAGAGAGAGAGAGAGAGAGAGAGAGAGAGAGAGAGAGAGAGAGAGAGAGAGAGAGAGAGAGAGAGAGAGAGAGAGAGAGAGATGTTCCAATTATTTATATTTTATCTGTCTAAATAAGAACACAGTTGGAGGAATGAATTGTGAAACAGCCAATGCTTTAGTTTGGTTTTGAAACACTGATTCACTGGCACATCTGCAATGACCTTGGAAAGGGTTACAGATCAAAGGGGAATGAAATGAAAAAAAAAATACTATACTGAACCTGCCTTTTATGACCATCCATTCAGTATTAATGGAAGGTACTCTATATGAACCTTTTGGGGTTCCCTACTATTTCACTAGGAATCAACAATCCATTTGTGCTTTCTTCAGGTCTTAGAAGCCAGAAAAACCATAGCATCTTGGGAAGAAAACTACCTGTAGAAACTATAAATTGCCACATCAACAACAGTGTCAGCTCAAAGTGGAATTGATTCCAGCTAAACAAGAGGAAGGAAGCAGCTGGTTTTTGATGAAGTGCATTTTATTTATAAAACATGAGAGATTTGAGTCCAGGGAACAAGAGAACTGGTGAAAACCTGAAAATGCTTTGGGGCACATAATGGCTTTCTGTGCAAGCCTGAACCTGGGGGATCATAGAATTTAATTGTCATTTCCAAAAACTTAAAGGCACACATCTAAGTTGGAACCAGAAATATCTGGAGGGAAAAGCTATCAAAGTAAGGTATTTATGGCTGCATCAATATAAAATCATAAGAATTTTTAAAGTTGGAGAGGGGATAAATCAGAATGTTGAATGTTCTATATTTTGAACAGAACCTCAAGGTTTATTCATCGGAATGTTGTACCTCATTTTTATAAGGTGAGACTGTCACAGGCTGAATTCTTTATGTTTTTGCCGTGCTGCGGGAGAACTCAAATGGAAAAGAGCACTCGTGTCCATGGCTTAGACTCTACATTCCTGCCATTGTTTCATAATCAAAAATAGAGATGTGGTTATTTCAATGAGCCTTGCAGAGTGCAGTAGTCCTCAACTTACAACTCTTCATTTAGTGACCATTCAAAGATACAATGGTACTAAAAAAAAGTGACTTCTGATCATTTTTCATGCTTCTGACTGTTACATCATCCCTGTGATCACATGATCACAATTTGGATGCGTGGCATGTGGTTCATATTTATGATGGTTGCAGGGTCCTGGAGTAGAGTAGAGTAGAGTGGAGTGGAGTGGAGTGGAAAGTAATAGAATATAGAATGGAATGGAATATAGACTAGACTAGACTAGACTAGACTAGACTAGACTAGACTAGACTAGACTAGACTAGACTAGACTAGACTAGACTAGACTAGACTAGACTAGACGAGACGAGACGAGACAAGAAGAGAAGAGAATGGAATATAGAAGAGAAGAGACGAGAAGAGAAGAGAATGGAATATAGAATGGAATGGAATATAGACTAGAGAGAAGAGAAGAGAAGAGAAGAGAAGAGAAGAGAAGAGAAGAGAAGAGAAGAGAAGAGAAGAGAAGAGAAGAGAAGAGAAGAGAAGAGAAGAGAATGGAATTGAATATAGAATAAAAGAGAAGAGAAGAGAATGGAATATAGAATGGAATGGAATATAGACTAGACTAGACTAGACTAGACTAGACTAGACTAGACTAGACGAGAAGAGAAGAGAAGAGAATGGAATATAGAATAGAAGAGAATAGAAGAGAATAGAATAGAAGAGAAGAGAATGGAATATAGAATAGAAGAGAAGAGAATGGAATATAGAATAAGAGAAGAGAAGAGAAGAGATTGGAATATAGGATAGGATAGGATAGGATGGAATAGAAGCGAAGTTGGAAGGGACCTTGGAGGTATTCTAGTCCAGCCCCCTGCTCAAGCAGGAGAACCTGTACCATCTCAGACATGTGACTGTCTAGCCTCTTAAAAACTTCCAGTGATGGAGCGCCCTTTGCAACCTTCTGAAGGCCCACCACCTTTGCATGTGCATGAATATATGGGGTAGTGGTGGGGGTCGCTTTTCTCCTCCTCAATCAACATTCTTCACTCTCTGGGCCTTGCCCTTCTCTTCAGAAGACCCTGTCCCCAAGGCCCTGAAAGTCTTTTCTCCTTATCATTTCTGGACTGCAAAAATGGCAACAGCCAAACAGATGGCTGAGTCTTTTAGCTGCAGTTTCCTTGGCAAGGATTTTTGCAAGGGGTTTGTCACTGCTTCTTCTTGAGTCCGAGAGAAAGTATCTGTCCCATGGTCACCTATTTGGCTTCATGCCTAAAGCAGGACTATAACTCACAGTCTCCTGGATTCTAGTCTGATGCTTTAACCATTACACCAATCTGGCTCTTCTAATAGTGGTCCAAGTAGTCCTTGACTTAATGACAATTGAGCCCAACATTTCTGTTGTGAAGTGAGACATCTGTTAAGTGAATTTTGCCCCGTTTCATGACCTTTCTTGCCACCATTGTTAAGCGAATCACTGCAATTATTAAGTTGGTATCACGGTTGTTAAGTGAATCTGGCTTCCCCATTGACTTTGCTTGTCCGATGGTCACAAAAGGGGATCACACGACCCCAGGGCACTGCAACCGTCACAAATACTGTAAGAGTCGGTTGCCAAGTGTCTGAAGTTTGATCACATGACCATGGGGATGCTGCAAATGGTCGTAAGTGTGAAAAACAGTCATCATTTACTTTTTCGGTGCTGTTGTATCTTTGAACGGTCACTAAATGAACTGTGGTAAGTGGAGAGCTACCTGTATATCCAGGAAGCATGCTGTGTTTCTTTTTCTGAATGTAGAATTCCTATTATTCTCTAGAGATAACAGTACATTGGCCCTTTTATGACTTGTGGACTTCAACTCCCAGAATTCCTCAGCCAGGCATGCTGGCTGAGGAATTCTGGGAGTTGAAGTCCACAAGTCATAAACGGGCCAAGTTTGAAAACCCCTGATATGGATGAAGGATTTTGTTCACTCCAAACTGGAGACTCTAATCTCTTAATGCTATGAAGAAAAGTGATCGACATATAAAAGGTGTTGACGCAAATGCAGTTCATCTCACGTCTATTCTTGACAGTTTCTCCTTGGAGCATCATGATTACCAGACTTCATTAAGATTCATCAGGGCTATTTTGATGATTAGACAGGGTAGATTATAGAAAGAAGACTAATATGATGTAACTTTTAAAGAAAGCATTTAAAACTTGTTCTTGTAACTGCTGTGAAGAATACCGCAAGCCCTTCCTTTATGTCTTTTTTCTTTCTTTTCTAGTTTGTCTTCAGCTTTATTCCTTTTCTTGGACTTTATGATTTTTCTTTAATTTCTTTCTTCCACTTTAGTTTTTTTCCTTGCTTTGTACCATTTTGTATTAGTTTTTATTTTGTTTAAAATTTTCAATAAATATATATACATTCATCAGGGCCAACGGCATTGTGCTGATTGTGGTTTTCCCTAAGGACATCTGATAAAACAAGAGTATTTTGTGGGTGCGAGAGAGATTGTTGTTATCCTATATGCAGTACATATAGTGCATATGGAATTATTTACCTGGGGAATAATGTTTGCACTCTCCCTTAAAGGTGTAAATGGGATTGAGGTGTGCTTCTCTATAGAATAGACTGAGATCAGAATAACAGAATGAGAGAAAGAAGGCAATCATAATCACTTTTATTCAATTGTCCCGAAAACAGGATTGAACTAGTCACATTTTTGAGCTCAACTCAGGAGAGGTTTTACTAACTGTACCTCTAGATTCAAATTGTCAAAATCTGAAGATCGGGATGTGTGTGATGAAATATGTCAGGTCTACATTGCTTTTCCACTCCCAGGAATTTTCCACCTAACACAAGGAATTCAATGTGCTAGTTTTTTCACCTAGCTCTGTCTGGTGGGAGGATCTACAGTATTGGACCATTTCTATAGATCACCTGGCTGGATCTAAGCACCTTTTTAGAAGGCAGAATACCTGGAGGAAGCTTTTTAAACTCCTCCTTTCAACTACAAAAAAAAAATTCTTGTCTGTACTCTTTCTATTTTGGATTGTCACTGCTCCATCTTCCAAATCTTCCAACCTTTCTTTCCTTTAAGAATTTCAAAGAAAGGGGCGAAACTTTGCATCTGGTAGCCCACAGAAGGAAATAAGATCAATAAGGTGTTTTTTTAGCTTCTAACAAATTACCAGAGACAGGAAGATAATGAAAAGGAAACAATCCAATGTATGCTGGCTCTAACATTTCAATACTAGAAAGTAGAAACTCTGCTAGTGAAATAAAATGTAAAGGAAAGACAAAATCTATATTTTTGTTTTACTGGAATGCTGTGTCAATCAACATCAATTTCTGCTGTTTCTGGCTGGTCTTTGGTCTTCTGAAGATGGAAAAAATCGATTTGTGGGCACTCATTATATACAAAGGCAGTTCATGACTCTTTGGGATGCTGATTTGAATCAAGAAAATGAGTCAGAGGATGTTATCCCTTTGAAATGACCACTGGGAGATATATATATATATCTGAGGTTTTTGCGGGTGTTTGTATGTAGGTCTTTGGTTCTTCGGGTTTTCTCCCATGTAGAATTTGAAGTGTCTTGGCGACGTTTCGACGAAGTCTCATTCATCATCTTCAGGCTGGTGCTTTCGGCTTCTGCTTCTAGGAGCAATGTGTGGTCGCAGCTGCTTCCTCCCCTTAACTGCCAGTGGGGGTTTGAACTGATTGGCTGGGAGCTTGGCTATGTTCTGATTGGGTGGAGGTGTGTTCTGATTGGTTAGGGGCTTGGCTGTGCTCTGATTGGCTGGGGGTTGGCTGTGTTCTGATTGGCTGGGGGAGTGTTCTGTTTGGGTGGGGGCTTTGTTGTGCTGGAGGGGTTCAAAGTGGCCAATGATGCAGCTGTGGTCTGGCTCCTGGTCTGTGGTCGTGCCTCATCATCGGTGTGGGTTTGGGTTTGCTTTTTGCGTGGATGTGTGGTGGTGGCATCCTGTGTGGTTCTGGTGTCATTCTTTGTGTTAGGAATTCGTTTGTCAATAAGGGCGGGTTTCCAAATGGCTGGTAGGCGGGAGGTATCATTTCGTTTGTTCATGCTGTGAGGGCGTTTTTCTATCTCGATGGCTTCTCTGATTATTCTGTTATTAAAGTGTTCAGTTTTGGCAATAGTTCTGGTCTTTTTGAAATCAATTTCATGTCCTGTGGCTTTAAGGTGTTGGACCAAGGAAGAAGTTGGTTCCTCTTTTTTGACTGAGTTTTTGTGTTCTGGGATTTCATATACTCCTTGGTTTTCTAACTCAATTTTGTCTTTAGGGTTTCTTAGGATGGTGGATATTTTTCTGTTTGTGCAGAATGCTGCCTTGATGTTATATTTGTGCAGGATTTTGCTGATTTTGTCTGTGGTGCCTTTTATGTATGGGAGGAGGGCTTTGCCGTTTTCTTGTTCTCTGTCTTGGATTTTAGTGGGAGTTTCTTTTTGGATTAAGTTGGAAATCTTATTTCTTGGGAATCCGTTGGATGTTAGTACATTAGTGAGAGTGTGTAGTTCGGTTTTTAGGTGTTGTTCGTCAGCTAGGCATTTGGTTCTGGAGATGAGTGTCTTGGCTACGGAGTTGATCTGTGCTAGGTGGTGGTGTGAGAGTGCGTGCAGATAGCGGTTTGTGTGTGTTTTCTTCTGGTAGATGGTGTGTCCTAGGGAGCCACTGCTTGCCCCACTACATACATTGGACAAACCAACAGAAGAATAAGTGCACGCATTGAAGAACACAAAAACTCAGTCAAAAGACTCAGTCAATTTAATTTTTTAATGTTTGCCATTGTGTTCACAGAAAAAGAAGACATTAATTTTTTTTATCTTATCTCTTATCTTATGCTGATCTAGGACCATGACAAAGATTGCATTGGTGGGTTGATTGAGTGGTTGGTTGATTCTTTTCCTGATGTTCTCGCCTTTTGCTTTTGTAAGAATCAACATTACCAACTGATTTGGCAACCTGATCACTACTTGCAATCTTCAAAGTTCCTTGTATGGCTGACAATGGGGAAACAGCTGCTGTTCAGGCAAAATTCATCATAATAATAACTGGCTTTCTGTAGAGGAGCACTTTGGGCATTTCTTTTCTTTTCTTTTTTTTAAAATGGGGCTATAGATCCAGCTCTGAAAATTAACAGGTTTTTCAGGGACAAGCTTGGACGTTTTTGCTGCTGAAACAGAACACCAAAAGTTCCCTTCCTCTTTGCCCACCCTGCGTCAATATAAATACGGTATTTTACTAATGGCAATGGAACAACTCAGAACCAGCTCTCTCCCTTCCTGGCAATCAAATGCAACAAGATTGTAAAAACAGCTAAAACTGAGATTTCCAGCCCTAAGCCTTTAATTAACCGAGTGAGAAAACTGATTCCGTCTGGCTAATGTTTGGATTAAGCCCTCGTGATGGTGCTCAGCTCAGGTTTAAGTGGAGCATAAGAATGAAAGTTCCTTTAGACAAAGCAATAAGAAAGGAAAAACGCTTAAGTAGCATGTCAAGGGGAAAACAAGAATAGTGGTTTTTTTTGTCCTTCCTGACATTCAGGTACTCTATATTAGCATGCTTAGAACTTTTGCATCAAGGAAACAGAATACCAAACAACATCACTAGCTAAATTATGTATCTGGGGGATAAGTATGTTCAAACACTAGGCTGAGTTTTTTTTCACTGGAGAGGAGGGAGGGTGTTGTTTTTAAAAAGAGAATTCTGGCTTTCTAGTGAGAAGTTTATATTTCTGATGGGTTGAAGGTATTATGGTTTCTTTTAAGGGATGCATACAAGGCTAAAAAAATGGAAGGAAGGAAGGAAGGAAGGAAGGAAGGAAGGAAGGAAGGAAGGAAGGAAGGAAGGAAAGAAGGTGGAAGGAAGTGTGGGAAGTCAGTCCCCCAGAGAAGGAAATATTAAAAAAGGGCAGGAAAATATATTTCCTCAAAGGATCTTAAAGAGGCAGAAAAGCATGCCCAGTTTTTCTTAATCTCTTAATCTTAATTTTTCTTAGTCTCCCTTCTTCAAGCAGAAACCAACTCTATAGAAATGCAGATGTAAACTATCAGGAAGGTTGAAGCTAGAAGCTTAGGAAGACAAAGATACTTAAAATCTACATACCCTACCCAGGACATAATAGGATTAACCCACAGATGCCAAAGGGCACACCCAGACTCAGGTCAGAATACATGACACAGGAAATAGCCTCAAACAGGAATAGGAAACAACTCCAAACAAAAGGCTCCAGAGAGTATAAAAACCCACTCCCTACATGTGTTCTCTCTCTTTTTCCAGAGCCATCTTCCTGTCTGGCTCTCCTCTTCAATAAATTGCAACCTTCTTTCTAAAGCAGTTGCCATGTTTATTCCCAGCTTGGACTGAACCATGATGAAGACTTTTCTTTCAACAGAAGGAAGGAAGGAAAGAAGGGAGGGAGGAAGGAGGGAGGGAGGAAAGGAGGGAGAGAGGAAGGGAGGGAGGAAGGGAGGAAGGGAGGGAGGGAGGGCAGAAAGAAGGATTCAAAACTGTTTCTTGCTTGTAGGATTCCTGTATTAGCCTGGAGAAATCAAGTTACCTTGGTTCATAGAAAACAAGAAAATGGTAAGTGAGCACCTGTCCAGCCTAGACGAGTTCAAATCGCCAGCACCAGATGGATTACACCCCAAGGTTCTCAAGGAAGTGGCAGATGTGATCTCAGAACCACTGAACTATATTTTTCAAAGATCCTGGAGCACAGGGGAACTACCAGAGGACTGGAAAAGAGCTGATGTAGTTCCCATCTCCAAAAAAGGGAAAAAAATGGACCCAGGAAATTACAGACCTATCAGCCTGACCTCAATACCTGGGAAGATCCTGGAAAAGATAATCAAACAACGAATCAATGAACACCTAGAGGCAAACAAAGTAATTACTAAAAGCCAACATGGGTTTGTCAAAAATAGATCATGCCAGACAAATCTTATTGCATTCTTTGACCAAGTGACAAAATTAGTGGATCAGAGGAATGCTGTGGACATAATTTACTTGGACTTCAGTAAGGCATTTGATAAAGTACATCACAACCTACTACTTGATAAGATAGAAAAATGTGGGGTAGACAGCATCACCACCAGATGGATCTGTAGCTGGCTGACTGGTCATACTCAGCGTGTGGTCCTCAATGGAACCACATCTACATGGAGGGAAGTGTGTAGTGGGGTGCCCCACGGCACCAAGCTGGCAGGAATAGCCAACACTCCAGAAGACAGGCTTAAGATACAGAAGGATCTGGACAGACTTGAACACTGGGCACTATCTAACAAAATGAAATTCAATGGTGAAAAAAGCAAGGTTCTACATTTAGGCAAGAAAAACCAAATGCACAGGTATAGTATAGGGGGTACCTTGTTCAATAGCAGTAACTGTGAAAGGGACCTAGGAGTCCTAGTGGACAATCACCTAAATATGAGCCAGCCGTGTGCTGCAGCTGCCAAAAAAGCCAACATAGTGCTAGGCTGCATTAACAGAGGGATAGAATCAAGATCACACAAAGTATTAATACCACTTTACAATGCCTTGGTAAGGCCACACTTGGAATACTGCATCTAGTTTTGGACACCGCAATGCAAAAAAGATGCTGAGACTCTAGAAAGAGTACAGAGAAGAGCAACAAAGATGATTAGGGGACTGGAGGCTAAAACATATAAGGAAAGGCTGCTGGAATTGGGTATGTCTAGTTTGATGAAGAGAAGGACGAGGGGGGACATGGTAGCAGTGTTCCAATATCTCAGGGGCTGCCATAAAGAAAAGGGAGTCAAGCTATTCTCCAAAGCACCTGAAGGCAGGACAAGAAGCAATGGGTGGAAACTAATCAAGGAGAGAAGCAACCTAGAACTAAGGAGAAACTTCCTGACAGTTAGAACAATTAACCAATGGAACAACCTGCCTCCAGAAGCGGTGAATGCTCCAACACTGGAAGTTTTTAAGAAGAGACTGGACAGCCATTTCTCTGAAATGGTGTAGGGTTTCCTGCCTAAGCAGGGGGTTGGACTAGATGACCTCCAAGATCCCTTCCAACTTTACTATTACTATTACTATTACTATTACTATTACTATTACTATTACTATTACTATTACTATTACTATTACTATTATTACTATTATTATTATTATTATTATTATTATTATTATTATTATTATTATTATTATTATTATTATTATTATTATTATTATTATTATACAACGTACAAGGGCTATGCTATTTTCTAAAAGCAGACAGGGCCAGGGTCCAGGGGAAGGGCTTTGAATGTTAAAGGATAAACCTTGGCATTAAATGGAAAGAGGCTGAAATATTTTGCACCATTCAGCAGGATGTTCTGGGACCTCCCAGGTCATTTTGCATTCTGACGGAAAGACTTATAGACATGGAAGTTATTGCAAATGGCAGCTAATTTCACAAGATCCGAACCTAGAATTAGGAATGCACCTTTTGGTGGAAGGAGATTGTTCGTGTACATGATTACAGTTTTGTATTTGAGTTTGTTTGCTTATTTGTTCTTTCTGTTTGATAATAAAGCACTCTGGACACATATGCAGAGTGGAAAATGAATACTTGATTCATTAACAATTTCATTCTGTTCCCATAATAGGAAAAAAACTCACATAGAAAAATGTATTTACTGCACCAGTCCTTAAAAACACAGGTCTGTCTACTAAATGAGATTTGTGACATGGTCTCTGCCACAATATGATGTACATGTATTTTTGGTGTGTGTGTGTGTTTGATTGATTGAGTGAGTGAGTGAGTGGAAAACTTCCCAATCTGTTGATTAAAAATGAGGTTGAAAAAGAATGTTCTGTTTCAGAAAATTTCACACACAAATTGGATAGTTGGTGACAGAATAACAGAGTTGGAAGGAATCTTGGAGGTCTTCTAGTCCAACCCCCTGCTCAAGCAGGATATACCAGTGATGGTGAACCTTTTAGGGATTGAGTGCCCCAAAACCAGCCCCACCCCTGCCCTGCCCACCCGCAGGGCCACCCACCACCTCCACAGCCCACCGCAGATCGCCCAGGTGGCCCAGCAGAGCAATGGCAGCCATGACCCCTGCCTGCACCCCACAGCATCAACTGCACACAATGGGGCAAGAGGGCAGAGTCTTGTCCCTGCTGCCCGGCTGCCATGTCCTTGGCTGTGCTGCTCCATGAGGGCCACGCTTGGGGGCAACACTCCTCTGGGGGGCTGATGGTGAGGAGGGGGTCACGGGGGGAGGTGGGGCTGGGGTGATGGTGCACGTGCCCACAGAGAGGGCTCTGAGTGTCGCCTCTGGCACACGTGCCATAGGTTCACCACCACTGCCCTATACCATTTCAGACAAATGGTTTTCTCCTTAGTTCTAGGTTGCTTCTCTCCTTGATTAGTTTCCATCCGTTGCTTCTTGTCCTGCCCTCAGGCACTTTGGAGAATAGCTTGACTCCCTCTTCTTTAGGGCAGCCCCTGAGATATTGGAACACGGCTATCATGTCTCCCCTGGCCCTTCTCTTCATCAAACTAGACATACCCAGTAGTGGGATTCAAATATGTGAAAAACTGATTCTCTGTGTGGATGCCGCTTCTGGAAGTCCATTCTGGGCCTGGGCAGCAAAAAATTAGCTACTGGTGTGAATCGGCTGAATCCCACCATTGGACATACCCAATTCCTGTAACCATGCTTAATTTTGTGGTATTTGAGAAAAGACAGCATCAGGAAATATCTAAGAAATCCACATAAGAAATCAAAATATTCAAGGAGGTGCATGATTGTTGTCTTCTCCTTCTCTTTTGGCGTCAGCAGCAGATTTCCTACATAAGACAATTGACTTGTGGACTAAATTATCTTGAAGTCCATTCAAACCTCATTCCGCCATTCTCTGTTTACTGGGAGACATCTGTGATTGCTTTTTAAAAGCATTTCTAAAACTCATTTGCCATATTGCCTCTCTTCATGAAATTTTTACTTTTATTTATTTCTTTGTTGTAAGCAGGGCTTTTTTTCTTATAGAATGCTGAGAACGGAGTTCCGGCACCTTTTTTTGGATGGAACCTTGTAGGGTAGGCAAGACGGGTTGTATAAAGTGTGTGAGTTCCGGCACCTTTTTTTTTTTTTTTAACAAAAAAAAGCATGGGTTGTAAGAACAAAGATAAAGGTTGAAGACATAGTATAAAGTTTGCTGGCACTTACATGGTTAGTGCTGGTAACATTCTAGTCCTCCAGAATACCTAATTTAGACAATTAATTGCAGAGAAAGCCATTTTCCTCCCACTCCTTGTTTGCACTAACTCTGCTTCATGAGAGAGGCATTCTGGAGATTCAAAAATTCCTTGGGAGAATTGATCCAAATATGGAATAGAAGTTGAAAGGGTCAAATGGATCTTTTTGATTTAGGGTATGAAAGTAACAGATTCAAACAGTGTATGAATTCAAGGGTTCTTTCCTCACATCCTTGGGTATAGAACAGGGGTTCTCAACCTTGGCAACTTTAAGACTTGTGGACTTCAACTCCCAGAATTCCTCAGCCAGCAAAGCTGGCTGAGGAATTCTGGGAGTTGAAGTCCACAAGTCTTAAAGTTGCCAAGGTTCACATAATCATTAGGGGACTAAAAAAGAAATGAAGCAAAAAAAAAAAAAATGGAATCCCAGGTTCGGAAAAGACCTTGGTGATCTTCTGAAATAACCCTTCTTCAGGCAAGAGTCTTCAAACTTCCACAAACAAATGGCTGTCTAATCTTTGTTTGAAAACCTCCAGAGATACAGCATCCACATCTCCAGGAGCCAGGCTTTTTCTTATTTTCCATAATAAAAACCCTCCTTATTTTGAATTTGAATTTCTCTCTACAATGCTTTTCCCTGTTGGTTTTTGTCCTACCCTCAGGCACTATAGAAAATAAACCAACATCATTTTCCCTGTGAGAAGCCTGGAAGCCTTGGAAGACTGTTATCATGTCTTCCCTTAGGTTTTAGGACTTAGCTTATTTGAAAGACTTATCTGTTGCCCTTTACAGCAATGGCCATCTTATCACACTTCATTAAAACAACTGCATTTAAAGCTATAGCACATCTCATTGATTCAGGCTGCAAACAGAAGAAAGGTGAGAGATTATTATTATTATTTGGTCACAGCTGGATAGTGACTGGTGCCTATAACAAATAAGAGGAGTATCAGGGAGTTAGACAGCATTTGACCTACAAAATCTGCACCATGGCTCAAAAAATAGTTGACATTTATCAAAGTCACAATTTGACATTGTCTATGTTGAGTGAAGGCAAGTAGAGAGGAAGGGAGGGAGGGAGGAAGGAATGAAGGAAGGGAGGGAGAAAGAGAGGGAGGGAGGGAGAAAGGGAAGAAGAGAGGGAGAGAGGGAGGGAAGAAAAGAAGGAAGGAAGAAGAAAGGAAGGGATAAAGGAAGGAAGGAAGGAAGGAAGGAAGAAGGAAGGAAGTATGGAAGGGAGGAAGAGAGGGAGAAAGGGAAGAAGAGAGGGAGGGAGGGAAGGACAGAAGGAAGGGAAGAAGGAAGGAAGGAAGAAAGGAAGGGATAAAGGAAGGGAGGGAGGAAGGAAGGGAGGAAGGGAGGGAGGGAGGGAAGAAGGAAGGAAGGGAAGAAGGAAGGAAGGAAGGAAGGAAGGAAGGAAGGAAGGAAGGAAGGAAGGAACGGTCTCAACTAGGACTGCAATATATGGGTTCTGCATTTACCAGACTATACGGTAATTATTGATATGCAGATGATACCACTCTAATGGCAGGAAGTGAAGAGGAACTAAAGAGCCTCTTGATGTGGGTGAAGAAGGAAAGTGCAAAAGCTGGCTTGAAACTCAACATTAAGAAAACCAAAATCATGGCATCCAGCCTTCTCAATTCCTGGCAAATAGATGGGGAAGAAATGGAGGTAGTGACAGATTTTATTTTCCTGGGCTCCAAGATCACCTCAGATGGGGACTATAGCCAAGAAATTAAAAGACGCTTGCTCCTGGGGAGGAAAGCTATGGCAAATCTAGACTGCATACTAAAAAGCAGAGACATCACCCTGCCAACAAAAGTGCGTATAGTCAAGGCCATGGTTTCCCCAGTTGCAATGTATGGCTGTGAAAGTTGGACCATAAGAAAGGCTGAGTGCCAAAGAATTGAGGCCTTTGAACTTTGGTACTGGAGAAGACTCCTGCGAGTCCCTTGGACTGCAAGGCATTCAAACCAAAAAGTAAACTGAGACCAAAACAAAAATTTGAACAACCCAAAAAAGCTGTGTTTTTTTAATAATAATTAGTATAATAATAACAGCAAACATATAATAACAAGAAATGGAGATAGATAGCCAGCAGACGGAGGGGAGCTTCCCAGTGTTTTGTATTGAGTGTCACATGTATGACTATCTGTCTGCTGGACAGAAGTCTTGGGTGTGTGATCGGTGCAATGAGCTCCTGGCTCTCAGGGAACAGGTTCTTTCCCTTGAAGCCAAGGTAGCAGACCTGGAGAAGCAGAGAGAGATAGTGAGGCAGGAGAAGATCTTCAGGGATGCAGCAGGAGCGTCCCACTCCATGCTGAGCAGCTCTCCAGCTGCTTTGGAGAATGGAGATCTTGGGCAGGGAGGACATCAATCTGTGGAAGAGGGACAGGCTCCCTTAGTTGAGACCCCTTCCCTGGAGGATGTGCCCATATCCTCTTGCACCGAGGATACTTTTCCGTGGGTGGTGGGAGGGGGGCTTCTTGTAGTGGGTGATTCAATTGTTAGAAATATAGAGAGACAGGTTTGTGATGGAAGCGTTGACCGCATGGTAAACTGCCTGCCGGGTGCAAAGGTTGCGGACATCACGAGGCATCTAGACAGGCTGATAGACAGTGCTGGGGTGGAGCCAACTGTTGTGGTACATGTCGGTACCAATGACATTGGGAAAGCTAAGCGGAAGGTCTTGGAAGCCAAATTTAGGTTGCTAGGTAGAAGATTAAAGTCCAGGACCCCCAAGGTTGCATTCTCAGAAATGCTACCTGTTCCACGGGCAGGGCCAGCTAGAAAGGCAGAGCTCAGGAGCTTCAATGCGTGGATGAGGCAGTGGTGCCGGGAGGAAGGGTTTAGATTAATTAGGAACTGGGAAACATTTTGGGACAAGCCACACCTGTACAGAAGGGACGGGTTACATTTGAACCATAATGGAACCAGACTGTTGGCAATTAATATTAAAAAGGTTTCAGAGCAGCTTTTAAACTGATTCATAGGGGCAAGTCGACAGGAGCTGGGCAGCTTCCGGTTCGAGAAGGCGCACTGCCTAATATGGAGGGTGGAAGTTATGCACACATTGGTGAGTCAACAGAAAAACTAAATTGTAATTGTCAAGCAGAAGGACATGGTAGACCATCTACAAATTCTACAACCAAATTCTACAGTCAAAATCCACAGTCAAAGTTGAAAGTGCACCAGCAAATTACATATAAATGTCTGTACACGAATGCTAGAAGCATTCGAGCAAAAATAGGAGAATTGGAATGCTTGGTGAAGGAAAATAATATTGATATTATCGGCATAACAGAAACCTGGTGGACAGATGAAAACCAATGGGACACAAGGATTCCAGGTTACAAATTGTATAGGATGGACAGGAGAGGGAGAAATGGTGGTGGCGTGGCCTTGTACATAAATGAGGAGTTAGAATCTCATGAACTCGAAATTCAAGAAAATTCACTCACCCACAGAAACATTGTGGATAAAAATCCCAGGACAGGAAACTAATCTGACGTTAGGGATCTGCTATCGCCCTCCCAACCAAACTCCAGAGGTAGATTGCTATTTGGAAAATGAATTCAAGGAGGCCTCAAAAAGAAATAGGGTAGTCATAATGGGGGGACTTCAACTATCCCCAAATAGATTGGGTAAATTCTTGTTCTACACATGAAAGAGAGACAAGGT
This sequence comes from Bothrops alternatus, assembly GCA_034064705.1. Lineage (NCBI taxonomy): Eukaryota > Metazoa > Chordata > Lepidosauria > Squamata > Viperidae > Bothrops > Bothrops alternatus. The sequence continues at coordinate 2,631,076 of JARGCV010000217.1, forward strand.
TCCTCGACACGTTAGCCGATTATTCCCTTGAGCAGATGGTCATGGAACCTACCAGGGGAAAGGGGATCCTGGACTTGGTTCTAACTAATGTACAGGATTTGGTTCATGATGTCCTTGTAACCGAGCCCATAGGAACCAGCGATCACAACACAATAACCTTCAACTTAACCATGGATAGCAAATTGTCAGTGAAAACTAACACAGAGACCTTAAACTTTCACAGAGGGAATTTTGACAAAATGAGGAAAATAGTAAAGAAGAAACTAAAAGGAACAGTAAAAAAAAGTCAAATCCCTCCAAAATGCTTGGAAACTGTTTAAAAATACGTTACAGCAGGCTCAAATAAAATGCATTCCTAAAAGAAGAAAGAGGATTGGAAAGTCCAAGAGGATACCAGTATGGCTTACGAATGAGGTAAAGGAGGTTATTGGAAAGAAGAAAAACTCATTTAAGAAATGGAAGGCTCTTCCTACCGAGGAGAACAGGAGGGATCACAAACTCTGGCAGACCAAATGCAAGGTGATAGTCATGAAAGCCAAGAGAGACTTTGAGGAGCATATAGCCAAGAATATTAAAAATAATAACAAAACCTTTTTTAAGTACATCAGAAGCAGGAACCCAACCAGAAAATCAGTTGGGCCACTTGATAACAATGGTCAGAAGGGGATAATCAGAGAAGACAAGGAGATTGCTGAGAGGCTAAATGACTTCTTTGCCTCCATTTTCACCGAGGAGGATAGAGAACATTTGCCTGCCACTGAATTAGTTTTCCCAGGGAGGGAAATAGAAGAATTAAACCTGATAGAGATAAACAAGGAAGATGTTCTTGCATGCCTTTCTAAACTAAACGTCAACAAATCGCCGGGTCCAGATGGCATCCACCCTAGAATTCTCAAGGAACTCAAGTGTGAAATTGCTGAACTTCTAGCTAAAATATATAATCTTTCTCTAAGATCAGGCACTGTACCGGAGGATTGGAGGGAAGCAAATATAACCCCTATCTTCAAGAAAGGATCCAGAGGTGATCCAGGAAACTATAGACCAGTCAGTCTAACCTCAGTTCCAGGCAAACTGATGGAAACCATTATTAAAGATAAAATTACAGGGCACATAGAAAAACAGGCATTGCTGAAAGAAAATCAACATGGTTTCTGCAAAGGCAAATCATGTCTTACTAACTTGTTAGAATTCTTTGAGGGTGTAAATAAATACATAGATAAAGGGGCCCCAGTTGATATTGTATATCTTGACTTTCAAAAGGCTTTTGACAAAGTTCCTCACCAAAGGCTCCTAAAAAAGCTCTCCAGCCACGGAATTAGAGGACAGGTCTTGTCCTGGATTGGTAACTAGCTAAATTGTAGGAAGCAAAGGGTGGCAATAAATGGACAATTCTCCGGATGGAAAGAAGTGAGAAGTGGTGTACCC
>JARGCV010000217.1:2637500-2667500 GCA_034064705.1 Bothrops alternatus
CATTTTAGAAGCTGCTTCCATCATAGAAACCACTTAATTCAGGGGTCTTCAAACTTGGCCCTTTTATGACTTGTGGACTTCAACTCCCACAATTCTTCAGCCATCCCCTGACTTAACTCACCATAAAGACCACACAAAGGAACTAGAATGTACCTGTGCTAGAGCCCTCTTTGAATGGCCTTGGAGGCAACAAGTAGCCTTGACCAACACATTTAAACTTATTATTTTATTATTTTATTATTATTATTTGAACTTATATGCCGCCCTTCTCCTAGGACCCAGGGCGGCTTACAATAAAAACACAATAAAATTCATAACATTCATACAACATACAATCCCAGTCAACTCACAGTTGCTGATGGAGGGACATTCCTAGGCCCAGGGGCAGAGCGCAGCTCATACGCCCCAAGCCTGTCGGTATAAATATGTCTTCAACAATTTCCGGAAAGCTAGGAGGGAGGAAGCAGTACGAACCTCTGAGGGAATCTGGTTCCAGAGGGCTGGGGCAGCAATGGAGAAGGCCCTAGCCCTAGGCCCCGCCAGATGACACTGCCTAACAGACGGGACTCATAGGAGGCCAATCCTATGTGCCCTAACCGGTCGCTGGGATTCATGAGGCAGAAGACGGTCCCGTAAGTATCCTGGTCCATTGCCATAAAGGGCTTTATAGGTCATAACCAACACTTTGAATTGTGTTCGGAGACCAGTGCAGCTCATGGAGAGCTGGAATGATATGAGCATGTCTTGGGAGACCCAAGACGGCTTGCGCGGCCGCATTCTGGACTACTTGCAGTCTCCGGACATTCTTCAAAGGTTGCCCCATGTAGAGAGCATTACAGTAGTCGAATCTCGAGGTGACAAGGGCATGGGTGACTGTGAGGAGTGACTCCCAATCCAAATAGGGCCGCAACTGGCGCCCCAGGTGAACCTGGGCGAATGCCCCCCTCGCCACAGCTGAAAAATGATGTTCTAGACTTAGCTGTGGATCGAGGAGGACACAACTTCATTGCAATTAAGAATAGTACTTAACAATCCATTGCAGAATTAGCCTGCAATGCTGCATTTTAACCACTGCACTACCATGGCTCTTGGTGAAAGAAAGGCTGAAAGAAAATGAAAGAAAGAAAGCAAAACAATTAAGTAGAATACTGCATCCAGTTTTGGTCACCATATTATAAAAAAGATGTTGAGACTCTGGAAAGAGTGCAGAAAAAGGGCAACAAAGATGATTAGGCGACTGAAGGCTAAAACATATGATCAACGGTTGCAGGAATTGAGTATGTCTATTCTAGTGAAAAGAAGGCAATTTTCCAATATCTCAGGGGCTGCCACAAAGAAGAGGGAGTGAAGCTATTCTCCAAAGCGCCTGAAGGCAGGACAAGAAGCAACGGATGGAAACTAATCAAGGAGAGAAGCAACTTAGAACTAAGGAGAAATTTCCTAACAGTGAGAACAATTAACCAGTGGATCGGGCTACCTTCAGAAGTTGTGGATGCTCCATCACTGGAGGTTTTAAAGAAGAGACTGGACAGACACTAGATTCAGATATGTGAACAACTGGTTCTCTGTGTGGATGCCGCTTCCGGAAGTCCGTTCTGGGCCTGGGAAACAAAGAATTAGCTACTGGTTCTGCCAAACTGTGTGAACTGGCTGAATCCCACCACTGCTATGAGGTTTCCTGCTTGAGCAGAAGGATGGACTATAAGACCTCCAAGGTCCCTTCTAACTCTGTTGTTCTAATTAAATTTCTATTAAGTAGCATTGGCAGAAAAATTGCATAGATATCTCCATCAGATCATCAGGATGTGAGTTGAGGAATTTTTACAATGGTGAGTGAACAGCTTCTATTGATCTGAGTTTGACAGCTGAATTCAGCACAGTGATGTGCCAAGCATTTGACAGATTGATTTGGTGATCTGCCAATCTCTTCCAGCTCCTATAGAATCCAACCTATTGCTAACCCATCCACCCACAGGTGAGCTTCTCTATTCCACCGATCCAGTAAACTGTAGATATACTTTAAAACCACCAAACTCTACTTGTTATTTCACACTCAGAACTGGGAAATTGCAAACGGTTCCGCTTTACTTCTTGCATTAAGACAGCAAACATGGATATTTACCAATAGATACATGAATAATTTTATATAATAAAAATTAATAAATTCAATAGGCTGGAATCCTGGTCTCCAGAAATAGGACCTTTGTGACCCACCCTACATTTTCCTTAAAGGGGCAGTACATTTTCTGCCACATACTCCATATGCATCACAGACATCCCTAGGTCTCTTCGTGGCTACCCCAGTCCAAACTAATTTGGCCCCTCGTAGATTCTTCCCCTTTGCCAGTTCTGATCCAGTTCCCAGTTTCGAACTGTAGTAGCTCCACAATCTCTTGGGCCAATCCTCTCCACCTGACACCCTAGGTCAGGGTTGTCAAACTCAATTTCATTGAGGGCCGCATCAGCATTGCGGTTGCTCTTGGGGGGGGCGGGGGGGTGCAGCCTACTGGGTGGGTGTGGATGGAGTGGGTGTGGCCTACTGGGTGGGCATGGCATCATTCGCATCAAGGGTGCCTGTGGGGGCCTGGGCAGGAGTGGGACAGATCTAAGCGTCTCTGGCAGAAGGGGGTGGGACCAGAGCAGAGCCCATCAAGCCGGATATGTGAACTATGCAAGGACCATTTTCTGGCCACTACCAGGCGATGGTGCATTTCTTCATTCCTCACAAAAGGTGACACCTCCCCAGCATGCACCCAGGGGGTGGGGCCGATGCGGCAGGGGCTGATTCCTCACTGTTTCCAGACGGCTTTGTGGAGCTAAGGCTGAATGCGTTTCAGCATAGATGGTCACCACAAAATTGTACACTGGCTCCCGGCCAGCCTGGGCCAGGGCCAAGGCAGCGGGGGCCGTTTCCTCACTGTTTCCAGGATGGCTTCACGGGCCACATGAAACCACTTCGCGGACCCCATCTGGCCCCCGGGCCTTGTGTTTGACATGTCTGCCCTAGGTGAGGCTTTTGTGGCTGATCCAGTCTCTTGGACCTCATCTGGAGCCTTATGCAAACTTTTGCCTTTTCCTGCTAAGTAATCCTTTAACACCTGGCTGTCCTACTTGAACTCCTGTATCTTTTACCTCCCTTTTGTCTTTTTAAACTGCCCGACTCACAAGTAATCTCTCTCCTACGTTAAAATTTTGCCTCTTTTCTCCCTTATTCTCAATTAAACTTTCGGTCTCATTTAAAATCTCATTGAGGAGGAATTCTTCTTTCCTTCTTTCCTCCTTCCCTCCTTTTTCCTAGCAATTTTATCCAGGTTTGGTCTCTCTGTGGGTCAAATTTATGTTTGTCAAGTAGAATCTCTAGACCTCTATGGTATTGTACCCATGCCTTTTATAACATTTTTCCCAAACAAAGTTTTTTTCTCTCTCTCACTTCTTCAAAATGGCCTATGACCTCCTCTATTCTATTTTCCTTACAAGATCTCCTTTGTCTGCTAAAAAGCCCTGGATTCTCTTTTCTTATGTTTGATTTTCTATACTCTGTAGGAAGACACTCCCCCACAGAGAAAGAAATATATTGGGGGATATTAAAAAAAAGCAGAATGTATTTCCCCAAGGAATAATAGAAAATCTTAGGCAAATCAGGTCTGTAGAAATGCAGGTGTGATAATCCTTTCAGAAAGACTGGAGCCAGGAAGCTTGGAGCTGATGGGATTAGAAAGACAAAGATCCCTAGAACCAACAACCCCTTACCCCAAAATCCAACACAGGACATAGTCATCAGCCCCGGCCCCAGGGAAGCAGGACATGACCTTTGGGACATAATAGGATTAATCCACCACCATTAGAATACCAGAAGGGCACATTGAACCTCAGGTCAAAGTTCATGCCACAGGAACAACTCCAAACACAAAAGCCCAAGAAAGTATAAAAACCTACCACTCCCAGCTCCATGTGGTCAGCTGCCCCAAAAACATGCTGCTATCACTAAAGTTTCTGGCAACTCAATAAACAAGAACCTTCTTTCCTAAAGCAATCTCCATTTTGTTTATTCCTGGCTTGGACTGGACCCTGATGAAGATTTTTTTTTCAACCCCTCTTTCCTATATCCTGTTAATCACAAAGCCAGGGAGCCCAGATTCCTGGCACTCAAATTATGTTCTTGCTTCTCATAGCAAACCCTTATTAATTTTCACCAGTCATTTCTCCATCTTTTGCTGCAACTCCCCGAGTAATCCACACTAGTAACTCAATTGTCAGGCTATAAATCAGAGCAAACTAAGAAACAGACACCGTGTGGGCCTAAAGCTACTTTGATCAGAACAGCTGTAGGAATCAAGAATCTTGCAAATCTTGAAAGTGCTTCACTTCTTCAATCTTTGATCCTTGAGAATGAAGGGTGGAAGGGCCTGTCTGGGGAATTTTAACAAATCAGTTTTTTTGTCCTGGGCCCAAGCCACATTTATTTGATGATTGCCTTGGCAACAGATCTTCCCTCTGTCGTTCAAGGCCACCCTCTATACCTTCTGTAGCAATAGGGAGGCTAAAACTCAGACTGATCAATCAGCATTCATTTCAGTAGTTTGGTAGATGTTATACAGCATCAGTAGACTTTACATTTTTGCAACTGTATAATTAATTTAAAAACGTTGCAGGGGGATACCAGCAACCGGTGAAGAACAGACTCTGAAATGAAACTTGAAAGTTAAATATACTCCCCAAAGTAGATTGGTAATGTGTTTCTCAGATGGTGAACATTCCCTATGTAGCAGCAGGACTTAGCTATAAACCACCACCATAGGCCACAGCACTCTTCAGTTTAATGACCTTAATTAATTGGAGCCAGCGACACAATAACAACGGCTATGCAATTTTTTTAATTACCATTTTATATTTTTTTTACATTTCACAGAAGATGCTTAGGGGAAGGGCTAATTACACCTTAAATGCTGCAAACCATTTGGATTTCACCCTGACATAATTCCTGATCAAACTATGATTAAGATTTTCTCAAGTGTCCAATTGCTATTATATAATAATAATAATAATAATAATAATAATAATAATAATAATAATAATAATAATAATAATAATAATAATAATAATAATAATAATAAAGTTGGAAGGGACCTTAGAGGTCATCTAGTCCAACATCCTGCTCAGGCAGGAAACCCTATACCATTTCGGAAAAATGGCTGTCCAATCTCTTCTTAAAAACTTACAGTGTTGGAGTATTCACAACTTCTGGAGGCAGATTGTTCTACTGATTGATTGTTCTAACTGTCAGAAAATTTCTCCTTTGTTCTAGGTTGCTTCTCTCCTTGATTAGTTTCCATCCATTGCTTCTTGTCCTGCCCTCAGGAGCATTGGAGAATAGCTTGACTCCCTCTTCTTTGTGGTAACCCCTGAGATATTGGAACTCTGTTATCATGTCCCCCCTCGTCCTTCTCTTCATTAAATTAGATATTTGAACAGAAATAACAGAAGTACAAAATAATAGAGTTGGAAGGGACTTTGGAGGTCTTCTAGTCCAACAAGCAGGAGACTCTTTACCATTCTGGATAAATGGCAATTTGTCAACGTTTGACAGATTTGACAATATTTGATAAATGAACAATGGAGCACCAAGATATTCTGAACATTCAACTTTATCTGTTTGAAAGTATGCTTGGTGTCTTTTCCATCACTTTGGGAGGATGGTGATTCCCCTGAAAGTGGGAACTTTTTTCCCCTTCTGATATGCCATCCAGTTAGTATAAAAAAAGGTAGCTCTGTGCCTATTTTGCTGAATAGGCAAGTTTTTAAGTACAGTTTAATAATGTGTTGGTAGCTAAACATGCTATCAAAGAGAAGTGATCACTCTTCAGTTGACTGCGTACGTTGAGCGTGATTTAGGGACTATTTGAAAGCTAAAATATAATCAATGATCCGCTGAATAGGTATTTTAATCTATTTAAATCACCATCTGCTACCTCATTTAGAACTAGAAGATTTAGCATGTTAAAAAGTGGAACTAATCCATCAATTCACAAAGATGGTACCCTTGCCTTCTACCCATAAAACTGATGCCTGCTATATATCACACAAAGGACAGGAAGTCAGCTGAAGCACTTAAATCAGGTTGCTTCCTCAAACTATCTTAGGGTGAAATTGCTGCCAAAAATGAATTCAAACAGGAAATGGGCATAAAATGAGCATATAAGTGAAGGATCTTCCTCACGTCCACTAGCACAAAACATGCTCACAAATTATTTTCAGATCCTTAATCTTCAGCAGAGGCAGCCTAAACATGTAGCTAGCTAGCTGTTCTAGTTTTAAATTATTACTTTCCATCTTCTCCTTATGCAATCAGAAGCTGGTTTCTGTTAAGCTCTTACTGTGGCTAATATCAGAATGGCCCCATTCAGAAAAGCCCCATGTCAACTGAGGTTGATATCAGAATGGTCCCATGGTGAATAGAATAGAATTAGCATACAGTTTTCATTGCCACAATATAAAAAAGATGTTGTGACTCTAGAAAGAGTGCAGAGAAGAGCAAGCAAGCTGATTAGGGGACTGGAGGATAAAACACACAAAGAATGATTGCAGGAATTGGATATATCTAGTCTAGTGAAAAGAAGGACTAGGATAGGATAGGATAGGATAGGATAGGATAGGATAGGATAGGATATTCTTTATTGACTGAAGCACTTCACTGTGCCCCAATCCATGGCGGGTCCTACACGATAGCCGAATTTAAGGAAGCATGCGGCCTTGCACATTCCTTTGGGGTGAAGCGACCCAGACAAAGGGCTGCCTCCCCTTTTTATTACCTTTCACAGTGGGTGGTTACACAAAGCATCACAAGGTTACAAACAGCCAATGACAAAGTTACACCTGTAGCCAATGGCAAAGTTACACCTGTAGCCAGTAGTTTTAAAATCATGGTACAACCTTCCTCTACCTATCAACCCCTCCCTCTCCCTTATCTTTGTCTCCTCCCTCATTTCCTGTTGTTTCCAAGCCTCATGGTCTTTTGTTTCAGGACTGATTTCTCACATCCCTCATGGCAGTTTCTTTTTCCCGCCTACGCTCTGTCCAGCTCGTACACAATCCTAGGGCATAGGCCATCATATCAACATCTCCTCCTTTTTTCTTTTAAAAAGAGTCCGAGTGTCTTTCTTCCGAGAAAACTGGACATGGTTTTGTCTTCTGCCAATCCATGTGAATTTGCTCAGTCATCAGAGGCTGTAGTTGGTTCTTATCCAGAAGATGGACAGAAGCGGGAGACTTACACAGGTTCAACATGTGAGGAATACATTGTACACAGCAACAGATTGTTACACAAAATATTACAAGCAATATAATAGCAGTAATCAATTTTTTGAGCCACCCAGCATTAGGTAACCAGGAAAACAAACTGTCCCAATCAATCAAGGCATCAGTTCCTTGTGATAAGGGATTGTTTTGTACCATACTTTCCATATGAGCGATAGTGGCAGAAATATTGGGTGAGTTGTCAGAAATGTACATACAGCAATGACTTTGAATAAGAGCACACACGCCTCCTTTTGCTGCAAGAAGGACGTCCAATGTATAGCGATTCTGTAAGGTTACTTCTCTTATTTGCTGCTGTTCTTCATTTAACAATTCTATTGAGCGAATAGTTTCATTAAACATTGCAACAGTCCAATTATTTAATATATGCAAATCCCTATAATTCATGGCAACACCCATTGCAGGAATTAACACTCTAGCAGTTTGAACAGACCAACTGCCCCCCAAAGTGAGCTCATTGGAAGTTTCAACAGCGCGTCTATTGCGCAAGCGGAAAGAGGGTAGTTTTGTCAAGTTTATATAAAACAGGGATTACAGCTCCATATGTACATACACCAGACCAATTCTGGGGTATTGACCGATATGCATTTTTTCCACATAAGATCCAATCCTTATCAGACATGAGTACATTGTCTTTAGAGAAGTTATACAAAGTTTCAAAAATTTCACCAAAATCAAACAAGGGAACACAACCAGCACATGCTTTCCTGTTGCCATTGTTTGTCTCATTATAATATCTAGTTTTATAGTCTAGCTGCCAAGGGATAGTTATATTACAAGATTGCCAATACCTAGAAAGGTGCTATTACTGTTTGACGAAGCTGTGCGATTGATGCACACTTGAGCAGGGTGGCGCAAAGCAAGACAGACTCGTAAGGAAGATTTCAAAGTGAAAGAGGGGGAAGTACCGTCCATCCATGGGAATGTATTAAGGGAAGAGTTGCGACGCAAGGCAGACACAAAGGCACACCATGAAGGGGAAAGGCACGCTTGCTCTGTGCTGGCATGTGCATACAGATCCAACAATTGGATGCATTCAGCAACATAGCATGGTGAGAAACATAAAATACAAAACAGCAAAAATTGTCATAAAAATAAAAATCATTAACAAGACTAGAAAACATAAGTTCAAAATAGGCCATCATAGGGAAATAAGAAAGGGAGGGGGCTGTGGTTTATTAAACAAAACAACCGGGGGGGTATAAGAGGGAGAAGGGAACACAAAACACAGATTCATATGCAGATGGAGGTGGCAAAAACAAAACACAGAGTCATATGCAGATGGAGATGGGATCTCATTTACAGCCACCCTTTGCAGGCGACGATTGCACCAAACAAGGTCTTTAGATCTGACAACCAGCGATAATAAACCTGCAGTTTTAGGGCAAAAGAAGAGGGGGGGGAAATGGCTCTCTGCTGCAGACGTCTCAGGGGAGCCTGTCAGGTTAAGAAAGTTAACAGTGAACAGGGCTTTATTAAGGCGGTTTTGAATCAATGGGAGGTCAGGAGGTATTTTCTCCTTTTCCAATTCTAAGGAATCATAGTGTAAGTAGCAGAAAGGGAGGCAAGAAGTTCCTGGACATATGGACTGCTAAGACCATAAGTAGAAACAACAGACTTAATATGTTTTAGCAAATTAAAAGGAAAGGGAGTAAAGACTGGGTTAGCACCAGTAAGATCAACTGGATAGGCAAAAGCAGTTATTAAGTCTTCAGTAGAAGTAAAAGTTCCCTGTATAGGAGCCTGAAGAATTTCCTGATGCACAGGAGACAGGGCAGAAGGAACAGAAAGAGAATCCTGATAATAATGACTATGTTCCAAACCAATAGCTAGAGAAGAAGAAGAGGAGGAAGAAGAAGAAGGCAGATTTTGAAAATGGACCCGCAAACAAGCAAGATCCGTCTTCCATGTAAGGAGAATTTGGGAAGGAGCACAAGGCTCCTCACAAAGATATAAGCCAAATTTAATCCAATCGGCAATTTTTAATGATCCCTTTAAGGGGTAAGAGGGACAATGCCAAATAAACATTAACAATTTTTTTAACTCCTTACGTGAAGGCAATTTATGTGTTATTTTTAGTTGCATAATTGAGGCCTTGACAATTACTCCAAGCCCCTCCAGATGTGCTATCTGTTCCTTGGAGAATTCTGTCCTCATTACTCACGGGAAGTCGGTTCTTGTGGAAGAAGCCGTGGATGCACGAGATGAGTAAGAGGATGTCAGGGATGTCGTAGTCATACGACACTGACCCGAATCACGTCGGGGTCACCACTTGAAGCACTTCACTGTGCCCCAATCCATGGCAGGTCCTACACGATAGCCGAATTTAAGGAAGCATGCGGTTTTGCACATTCCTTTGGGGTGAAGCGACCCAGACAAAGGGCTGCCTCCCCTTTTTATTAGCTTTCACAGTGGGTGGTTACACAAAGCATCACAAGGTTACAAACAGCCAATGACAAAGTTACACCTGTAGCCAATGGCAAAGTTACACCTGTAGCCAGTAGTTTTAAAATCATGGTACAACCTTCCTCCACCTATCAACCCCTCCCTCTCCCTTATCTTTGTCTCCTCCCTCATTTCCTGTTGTTTCCAAGCCTCATGGTCTTTTGTTTCAGGACTGATTTCTCACATCCCTCATGGCAGTTTCTTTTTCCCGCCTATGCTCCGTCCAGCTCGTACACGATCCTAGGGCATAGGCCATCATATCAACAATTGACCGAGTGTGATTGGACACACAAGGAATTTGTCTCTGGTGCATAAGCTCTCAATGTACATACAAACAATAAAACAATCTAATTATAAAATACTAATAGAAGAAGGTAAATGGAAAGATGAGAAGGATGTGACTTACCATGTGACTCTTTGTTTCTGCTGGGAAGGACTTCCTATCTGTCCCTTTTCCTATGTCAACAACCTTCCCAGCATGGCCAACTTCCTGTCCGCCCTCTGTGGCTGTCCCCTACTTCCTTTTGCAATGTGTCAAATACCAAACAAATGACGAGTACCAGGACATTTTTGCATCAAAATGCATTGAGTACCAAACTTGACAAGTTTTTAAGCACTCAAGTACCAAGCTACCACTGTAGGGGAATCCACCAATCACTGGCCTTAAATTGAATGATTAAGAGCCTGTCAGATTCTTGGGAAAAGCCCCAAGAGTTCTGTGAAACCCAAGCAAATGAAGTCTTGCCTATTGCAATAAACTTGAATAACCATACTTAGCTAGGGTGGAAAACAATCTCTTAATTGACATATAGTCTCAATGAACTTATTTCTTAAAAAATATTGTTTTAGAAATTGCCATACACTATTGGTGGACAAAACTTGCATTCCTTCTGAATGCTGAGGTCTGAAGAAATGGGATATGAATTAGAGCTGTGGTGGCCAAATGCTTAGAATGCAGTATTGCAGGTTAACTAACTGCTCACTGCCAGCAGTTCGATCTTCACTGGCTCAAAGTTGACTTAGCCTTCCATCCTTCCGAGATCAGTAAAATGAGGATCCAGATTGCTGGCGGCAATAGGCTGACTCTGTAAACCTCTTAGAAAGGGCTGTAAAGCACTGTGAAGCGGTATATAAGTCTAAGTGTTATTGCTATATGCTATGGTTGAAGTAAATGCTACATTTCAGATATTCCCTTTTTAGGACTTCCAGTAGCTCTTTTTTGTTTTTTTCTCTTAATATCCTTTTTCCTCCTATGGAGAGGCAATAACAAAATAACAAAAGAACAGACAGCTCTGTTATGATCTCTGCGAGAAAGTTTTTGAAATTAGCCAAAGGGCACAAGCTATAACACTGAAGACCCTCTGCAGCTAGAGAATTGTAAATTGTCTATCTCTGCTGTAACCTTTAATGACCCCCTTCCCAGGAAAACCCATATCCACAAAAATCACTTTGCTGTGGAACGTTAACTTCTTGGAGGCATGTTTAACAGCAGTTTTGCAAAGTTTTCTTATTCCAATATACACTTCAAGACACTTCAAATTTTACGTGGGAGAAAACCCAAATAACCAAATACCTACATATATATATATGCAACTCCAACCGTTTGTCTGATTAACAGAACACAACTCGTTGGCCCTTGAGCAAAATGAAGGGATTTGGAAAGTGAGAATGAATTAAGATAATGAATGAAATAGAGTGGAGATGAGAGAAACAGACAGTCTTGGAAAGCAAACTTCAAGATGAGTGACTCACAGGATGACTAAAGAGGCACCCCAGGGAGATATATATCTCCAGAATCTGGGCTATAGATTTCAAAAAGATGACAGAGGTGCTTTGAAAAAGCACAAAAAGATATGGCACATGCCAGGTTCAAATGGGATGAAAGGCTGCAGCTGTAAATTATTTAAAACAATGAAGAATGTACTGTATAAGGCCAAGCCTTCTGTTCTATCTGGATGTTTCCATTCACCTTGATATTTTAAACCAGAACATGGCTCCAATCTCCCCCCCCCACAAGGATATTGCTTTGATCTCAACTTGAAGTACTGTCTTAATGGACCAAAAGAATGAAAGTCGGATGACTGGAGAAAAGGGTTTAGTGGCTCGTGGAGAAAAAAGCTCCCTCAACTATCCACTAGTAATTCTGAAAATTGGAATAATAAGCTGGAAGATCAAGCTGGATTTGGCCGAGACATGCTTCATTTGGTTTCTATATACTTGATGACTGGCAGGTGAATTTTAACCGGCTCCGCTAAAAATCATCTGGTTGGATTTTTGATAAATGTTAACTTAAGATATTTATGGGCAGAAATTTTCTCCTGCCACCTAAAGTCTCTGTAGAATAGTGAATACTTTTTTTCAAGCTATGCAGAGGAGATCTGAGGAAAATTAGGACAGTGAAAATATTCCTTCTGAGAACTTCTTTAATTTATGTTAGGATTCAAGCTGTCCTGCTTGATATGATTTCAAGCTGAGTCTTCTTTACATCAGCCTCAACTTCCTACTAACTTCATGGTCCATGTCTGTGCAGAATTTTGTCAGTGCTATAAAATTCACTCATTGGCATCTCCATGTGGTCGCTTTAGCATTGTGATGGCAGAATATACAGAATAACAGAGTTGGAAGAGACCTTGGAGGTCTTCTGGTTCAACCTCCTGACCAAGTATGAGACCCTCTACCATTCTGAATAAATGATTGTCCAATCTCTTCTTAAAAACCTCCAGTGTTGGAGCACCCACAACTTCTGGAGGCAGGTTGTTCCACTGATCAATTGTTCTCACTGTCAGGAAATTTCTCCTTAGTTCTAGATTGCTTCTCTCCTTGATTAGTTTCCATCCATTTCTTCTTGTCAAGTCTTCAGGTGCTTCGATGCTTTGCATTCCAGTTCCTTTTCAATGCTGCCATTCCTTCTTGATTTTCATTTTATTTGACTATTCAGGATAGCCAACGTCCTTAATGTTTCTTCTCCAATCCAGATATTAACCAGGTTAATATCTCCAATCCAGATATTAACCAGGTTATGATGGTTCTGCATCGTAGTCCAGAGAAAATGCTGCTCTCTCCTGGGACGATGTGATTGGAGAGATATGAGAAGTTTATACTTCATCTTTCCATCTGTCAATTTACCACTATGCCACAAAGCTAATAGTTCTTTCAGATATATGTCATTACTTGATGTTCTGGTCAAAGTGTGAATAATCATCTCTGAACCAGCCTCCAATATTTTATTTATTTATTTAATTAGATTTCTATGCCGCCCTATTCCAAGAACTCAGGGCGGCTTACAACATGGATAGTCACATGAAGAAATCTGGCATTAAAATGCATTATAAAAACCCCTTAATTAAAAACCAATCATCCAAAGACAGACATGCAAACAAACATACACTGGCTGGGGCAAGGTGTTAACTGCCCCAGGCCTGTCGGCAAAGATGTGTCTTCAATAATTTGCGAAAGGTGGAGAGGGTGGGGGCAATACGGATCTCAGGGTGGAGTTGATTCCAGAGGGCCGGGGCCGCAACAGAGAAGGCTCTTCCCCTAGGCCCCACCAGGCGACACTGTCTGGCTGACAGGACCTGGAGAAGGCCGACTCTGTGGGCCCTAACCGGTCGCTGGGTTTCATGGGGCAGCAGACGGTCCTGTAAGTAACCTGGTCCGATGCCATGTTGTAACATGAGTACATAAAATTAAAAGGGCGTGCAATGGATCAGCGGTTAAAGTTGCTGAGCTTGTCAGCTTTGAGGCCTGAGAGCCACACATGGGGTGAGCTCCCATTAGTCGCCTCAGATCTTGCCCTCCTAGCAGTTTGAAAGCAAGCAAACGTGAGTAAATAAGCAGGTACCACTTCAGTGGGAAGATAACTGTGTTCTATCCCTCTCGGTGTATAGTTATGCCAGCCACATGATCACAGAAGAGTCTTTGGACAATGCTGGCTCCCTCAGCTAAGAAATGAAGATCAGCACTATCCCCTAGAACAGGGATGGCAAACCTTTTAGAGACCGAGTGCCCAAACTGCAACCCAAAACCCATTTATTTATCGCCGGGTGCCAGGTGGGTGTGGCCCACTGGGTGGGCGTAGCTATGGTGGTCATGGCAGACTGGGTGGGTGTGGCCAAGGTAGGTGTGGTCACCTTGATGTTGCTCATGGGGAGGGACGCCTGTGGGGGCCGGGCAGGGTTGGGGGAGATCCAGAGGACCTCTGGCAGGTGGGGTGGTGGGCAGGAGACTCATCCTGCAGGGTGAGGCAAAGCAAGGCGAGGCAGGGCAGGGATGCCATTGTCGCAGGGCAAGGCAATGCAGGGGCCGGGGCAGCTGCTGCCTGACACCATCGGCACCCACACACAGAGGCCAGTGAGCACATGGGGGCCGACAGTGTCCGTCAGCAGGCACAGCCTGCCAACCCCTCAACTGGCATACTCTGGGGCTCTGCCACCCGCCAGTAGCAGTTCAGAGACGCCACGTCTGAGCTGGACAGACGGCCGACAGCTGAGGAGGTGATGCAGTGGATCGTGCCCAGGAAAAGGAGAGCATGTGAGGCCAGAAGGGATGGGGTGGGGGGGAGGGAAACCAGCTGTGCTGGGATGCATCCGGCCATGTGGGACCTCAGCGAGTTAGCGGGCAGCTGGTTGAAGAGGGACAGTTGCCATCTCCGGGGCATAGCACGCATGCCCACAGAGAGAGCTCTGAGTGCTGCTTCTGGCGAGCATGCCATAGGTTCGCCACCACTGCCCTAGAATCAGACATGACTGGACAGGGGAAACCTTTACCTTTACTTTACATACAATTAATGGAATCTAGTACAGGCGTCCCCAAGCTTTCTGCTTGGTGGTCCAGCAGGGGAGGGGAGAGAGGATGGTTCCTTGTGAATGAGAGGCACAAGCATATGTGCAGCTCCATTTGCACAAATAGCATGCAACCTGTTTCCGAACAGGCCATGGCCCAGTTGTGGGCCATAGGTCCAGGGATTAGGGATCCCTGATCTAGTGAATCTAGCACAATAAAATACCACTGTACAGCTGAAAATAAAGACAATCTTTATTAATTACTTGGATGAAGAAGTAGAAGGAATGTATATTAAATCTGGAAAACCTAAAACTTGGGTAGAGAGCTAAACCAAAAACACAAAATGCTCTTGACATTAAGAGCATTAACATTAAGAGAAAATGAGCTGATAATAAGCAGGATGTGCTATAATAGTGATAATTACAAAATTTTTCATTTAACACACACACACATACAAAAATCAAAACCTTAGCTACAAGACTGGGGAGCCTAGCTTGTGTGAAATTCAAAACCTGCAATTGATCATAAGCGGAATATGAATCAGTAGTGTGACAGGGCTCATGAAATGTCAAAAACAATTATAGATCCCATCAGCAGAAATAAATAAGACTTCCCAAATGATGAGATGCTATAGTTCTCAAGCTGTTGCTCTTAACATTGTACTCATTTTTAAGAAAGATCCAGAGAAACTGGAACATGTATAAATAAAGGCTGGAAACTAAATCTAACAGGGAGATACTGAAGGAACGAGATACATTTAGCCTTAGGAAAAAGTCAACCAGGTGGAAATGTGGAAGCCTTTTGCAATTATTTGAAAGAAGAAGGCCCCTATCATACCGTAATGTAAGACACAGAATAATGGTTTCCTGTTATAAAAAGCAGATTCTGATGGTATTTTGGGAAAACTGGTAAAAAAAATTTAGCCGTCAGTGCCATTGTTGAAGAAGATGTTAAGCTTCCTTCACTGGGCAGGTTTAGTCTGAGTTGGACATCCAACTAATCAGGATACTTAATTTGAGTTTCTGCACTGAGTAGAAAGTTAAGTGGTCCCTTCCAATTCTGTATTTGTTCGGGGTATATATTGTTGGGTAATGTTATGCATGAGTGAAATTAAGACCCTATGGCTTATTTCCCAGATCTGTTTGAGACATCCTGGCTTTCCTTTTTTGTGTGAATCCAACCAATATGTACCTTGGTAATATTGAAGGCTGGAATTGTTTGATTTTGCTGGTGTATTATATATTGTATAATAATATTGTATATTATTGTGTAGTTCTTACTTTATAGTTGTATTCTAAACTCAGAATGGGACAACTCAACAAATACAAAAGTTAAATTAATTTTTGACAGAATTGTGGCCAGTAATAATACCGGTATAATAAATCAAATCAATCCAGAAATAACAAGAGTTACAATAATTTTGATGGAAATGTGGTCACCAATAATAAAAGTACCTAAATGAAAAAATTAATAAGAGTATTGAATTGTCCGGCAGTGAATTGGCTATGGTGAGTTATTCTAGACCAGGTGTCTTCAAACTTGGCCCTTTTATGATTTGTGGACTTCAACTCTGAGAATTCCTCAGCCCAGCACACTGGCTGAGGAATTCTGGGAGTTGAAGTCCACAAGTCATAAAAGGGCCAAGTTTGAAGACCCTTGTTCTAGACCTTTCTAAACTGGAGACCATTTAGCTATCTCTAGCTTGGTACTCCCCAAAAGACTGAGAACAGATTTTAAATTTTCAAAAGTGTTCTTGTGTTAACCTTTTGTCCATGATGAAACACACATGGAGAGCCATGAAACTTTATGAGCTACAAAGCTTTTGCTTTCAGAAAGCAAATCATGCTTGAAATTTCTTATTATTTATACATAACAAGTATATAGGTTTTATATATAAAACTTTCTCATTTTAAAATGGGTTCCTTCCAAACAAGATAGTATGCCGAAAACTGACTTTTATCTCACACACAAAAATGTTTTTTTATTAAAACAATCGACATTAAACATAAGATCATATTAAGAAGCAGTCCTCGTAAAACCTGTAATACAATACTAAGTATAAGATCATATTATGAAGCAGTCATTGTAAAACCTGTAATACAACACTAAGTATTAATCTTTGTAAACATCTGACTTGGTAAACATTCTTCACTCCTCACTTCAAGCCTCAACTTCAAATGTGTCTGAATTTTTTCTCCATTTCTGCCAATTGTATTACTTTCGGAGTCCTAACCTCATAATGCGGTGTTTCTGGCTTCCTCCAGTATTGTCCCACCCGCAATCCATTTGCTGTGACCAGATTCAGAACCATATTCATCTCAGTAGTAGTGCAATCTCTTATAATCCCTAACTAAAGATCCTGAGGTAGAAATTCAATAACCTGGGGTAAAAATTCAGTCTGCTTTTTCAATAGTAAAGTAATCAACATTAAACATAAGATCATATTAAGAAGCAATCATCATACACACAAAAATGTTTTAAGAGATGGAGTAAATTATACAATACACATTGGTTATATTTTTTTATTTTGTTTTGCTTGACAAAGGAATTTTACAAAAATAGATTGGGCTTTTCACACAATGAAAAAAATGTTCTCACTGGTACCAGATAATATTTTCTCCCTTTTCTCATGTTGTCAACCATAGTGGAAAATATTCTGAGATTTAAAAAAATCGTTTAAAACTTATTTAAGAAAAGCCTTTATGATCTGGCATTTGCGCAGTACCTTGAAAGCAAATCTCATCCACTTTATTCTTGAATGAAAAAATCAGTTTTGAGTGATGCCCTCCAGATCAGCTATGAAAATGTCTTGAGGCAGAAGGAGGGGGGAAAAGGGGGTGAGGGGAAAGCAGTGGGTGTAATTTAAACTCTCTTTAAAAATTATGAGACAGCATTACTCATCACATCACTTTCTGATGGTATTCAGTGGAAATGGCAGCTAAAACGAACTAATTCCCACTTGGCTTTCTATAACAAGAAAGCAGATAAACAACTTGAGTGTGGGATGAATGTTGCATTCATATTCATAACATTATCCCTGAACATTGAATATTGACACGTGGGTAGGAACGAGAGAAAATAAAAGCAAAGACAGAATTTTAACACTGACAGCTTCCCAAAGCTTTTAGGGGCTGCCACAAAGAAGAGGGAGTCAAGCTATTCTCCAAAGTGCCTGAAGCCAGGATAAGAAGCAACGGATAGAAACTAATCAAGGAGAGAAGCAACCTAGAACTAAGGAGAAATTTTCTGACAGTTAGAACAATTAACCAGTGGAACAACCTGCCTCCAGAAGCAATGAATGCTCCAACACTGGAAGTTTTTAAGAAGAGACTGGGCAGCCATTTGTCTGAAATGGTATAGGGTTTCCTGCCTGAGCAAGGGGTTGGACTAGATCATGGCTTTTCAACCAGTGGTATGGGTACCACCTGGGGTACATTGGCACCTGGCAGGTGGTAGGCAAACACCCTAGAAAAGTGGTAGTGGGGGAGGAGAATGAGCTGAACTGGTGGCAGCACTGCACAAGTCTGAGCGAGAGATGACTGGAGCTGCAGGGCTGTCAGGGCTCAGCGGAAGAGCTAGGATCAGCTCCAGGCTCCAGCTGGAGCTCGGCGCTGATCCTGGCGCTTCTGCTGAGCCCAGAAGAAGCGCTGATCAGCTGGAATGTTGCAGCATCTCCAGGGTCTTGTGATTTACATTCAGATGCTTGGCAACTGATTCATATTTATGATGGTCACAGTGTCCCAAGGTCATGTGAAGTGACCAAAACCTGCTGCAACCACCCAGCAGACAGGTTGGAATAAAAACCGAACACCCCCACCCCACCCCTGCTGCCAATCCTCAACAGAAATGCTCACAACAATGAAAACCTTGGACAGGAGGAAGTGTGCTGCTGGGCGGGCTGGCAGGTGTCTTGCTTGGCTGTGGCTTGGGGGGCACTTTTTGAGTGCTATTGTAACTTTGAACAGTCACTAAGCAAACTGTTGTAAGTCGAGGACTACCTGTACTTTATCACTTTTTTCCTTTTTTTTTTTTTGGTCATCAAGTTTTTGACACCTTGCTAGGCGAATGGTGGTACTCGGATATTGCCATATCCTAAAAATGGTACGATGGGTGAAAAGGTTGAAAAGGCCTGGACTAGATGACTTCCAAGGTACCTTCCAACTTTATTGTTGTTGTTGTTGTTGTTGTTGTTACTATTATTATTATTATTATTATTATTATTAAATAAGGGTCTCTGTAAAGTAAAATATGCACGTTCCAAGATATGTACATCCATCACTGGATTTTTGTGTGGCTGATTACTTTACAAGATAGATGAGCATCTCTCCCATTGACCATATTCCATCTCTGATCTCTTTTCTGACTTACTATCAGGTTCCAAAAACCATAAAAGATATGCTGAGGTTCTTCTAAGCAGTTTCCTTTATTGTTCCACACCTATAGACAGAAATCTTGCCAAACTAAAGCAGACTACTTGCATCATCAGAGATATACTCTAAGAACTCCTAGAGAGAAGCTGTCTTCACCCTCTTATAAACTTCACTGTGTTTTGCTTTTCTGGAATGCAGCCCCTCCCTCCCGGGTCCCTCCTGGGAATCCAGACTACATTCCTCCACAGTCATCCTCTGAAGTCTCCCATATCATATTACAGAAATTCAACAGTGGGATGCAAAATTTTGGCAGCTTCATGTTTTTGTTTTTTACAAGAAAACAATCTTGGGGAAACAGGTTGTTAAAACTCTGTAGGAATTAATTCATCTTTTCTTTAATCCGCCCCATCAAATTAAAAAAATGATAGAAATATTTCTCACTCTCTTTGAAGATATCACTGGATCACAAGCACAGAACACCTTGATTTTCAGGTTTATGTACCTCATGTATCTTTTCTTTCTAAATGTGACAGTCTTGCATTGCACGGTGGCCTTCTTCAAGTGTTTCCTCCAATCAGCCATTAACCAATTAAATCTTCTTATCTGGCATCTTTTATCTCTTTTACCAGATAAGTACTAGCAAAACTTTAAAGCAGACATGTCAAATACAAGGCCCGGGGGCCAGATGTGGCCCACAAAGCAATCCTGGAAACAGTGAGGGAACGGCCCCCTCTACCTTGGCCATGGCCCAGGCCAGCTGGGAGCCAATGTACAATTTTGTGGTGGCCATCTATGCTGAAACACATTCAGTCTTAGCTCCACAAGGCCATCTGGAAACAGCAAGGAACCAGCCCCTGCTGCATCAGCCGTGCCCCCTAGGTGCATGCTGGGGAGGTGTCACCCTTTGTGAGGAATGAAGAAATGGACCATGCCTTGGTGCTTGCCCCGGTCCCACCCCCTTCTGCCAGAGACCCTCAGATCTGCCCCACTCCTGCCCAGGCCCCCACAGGCACCCTTGATGCGAACGATGTAGAGCTGGCCATGCCCACCCACTAGGCACACCCACTCCATCCACACCCACCCAGTAGGCCATGTCCACCTTGGCCACCCCCCCACCCCCAAGGGCAACCGCAATTCTGATGCGGCCCTCAATGAAATTGAGTTTGACACCGCTGCTTTAAAGCATCACAAGCTCATTCCTCAATCAGAAATGGTGTAGCTTTTGAGCATATCAGAAGATGCCAGCAAATCACAACTGCTTTTTTACACCAGCTTTTTTCCTTGGAGGAATAGGAATGCAATCTGGATTAAATGGGTTTAAGGGTTCCCACAACACAACTTGACACTATGGAGTTACTATAACTCTATGTATGTCTAAGTCTGTTTAGGTTAGATGTACCCATAGTGAAAAAGTGTGAAGAATGTTTTTCACCCTCTTCAAAGAAGTTATTGGATCATAACTAGTGAGTTAGTTGACTGGGTTAGTTAACTCCCTGGTGTTCCCATGGCACTCGAAACCTCTATTAACATAAGTGATTTGTGATAGCAGAGCAGTTGTATTTCAATAACACTTTTAATCTGGTAAATGAATTATCCTATTTTCTAACTTAGTTCACTTGCTAGTGCTCCTGCTGGTACCATTGATTCTCCTTATCCATGGTTGTTATGTTCTATAAAGTCACCAGGAACAATGAAATAGGAAATATTGAATCATCGCTGCTAGGGGAAATACAGGACATTGATTTGCAAGAAGGCAGAACATCACCTTGTTGAAACTCAGCTGAAAATGTGTGTGCGTTGGGTGACTCACATTTTTCTCTGCTTTAAGGGTGTCCATGAATGACGGAAAAGTGCCCCAAGTATGGATTTGGGGGTTACAAATACATTTTAGCAAGCAGGCGAATTTGCTAATATGGGAATCTGCAAATAATAAGGATCGACTGTATTTACCTGGCAAGGTAAAAGTTGCGTGAACCCAGCTGAAGACTGCCAACTGCATGCTAAATGGACTTGAGATGAAAAAAATATTGTTCCTGTCTTCACACCATACTAAAATGGCTCGTAGGAAGGGGTAGCCTGACCTGCAAACATCTTAATCCAGGTCGCTCAAGCAGGAAACCCTGTACCATTTCAGACAAATGGTGGACCAGTTTCTTCTTGAAAACCTCCAGTAATGGAGGACCCACAATTTCTTGTAAATATTTTTTATTAATTTTACGATTTTAACAATAAATGCTTAAAACACACCGTGGTGATTGGGTAAACAAAAATTTCAGAATAAAAAACATACATAAGCAAACTCAACTTAATACATTCACTTTCAACTTTCTATTTCCCTCTCCCACACAAAACAAAAAAAGAGAGCAAAAAACAAAGAACAGGAAAAAAAACCAAAAACATATAAATTTAATACATTCCATTTTTATCATAAATTTCTATTAAACCTATTTAAGACTTTATCAATTTCATTGCAAACTCTCCCCGATATATATACCATTATATTTGTAAGATGTTACCATACATTCTTTTTCATTCATATATACAATACTTTAAATGAAATGAGATAAATACCTACACATAATTTTTTGGGGTTGCTCGCCCATTTCCCCCTCCACCACATCCACCCTCTTTCTTCTCTACCTTCTTTCTCCATTTCTTCTCTTCCTACTTCCCTCTTCCTCCACTCCTCTCTTCCCTTTCTCTCCACTTCTCCTCTTCTCCTCCAACCTTCCTACTTCCTTCTCCCCTCTTCACTCTCTTCCCTCTCTTCCCTCTTTAGATGTAGTGCAGAGGTAATGGAGGACCCACAATTTCTGAAGACAAGCTGTTCCACTGATTAATTGTTCTCACTGTTAGAAAATTTCTTCTTAGTTGTAGCTTATGGTAGTCTGAAAGAACTCTGGATTGATTCCATTTTTAAAAGAGCATTTCCTTCTGCAATTGTACAACTTGTACAACTTGTACAGAGTTAGGGCAGCTCCTGAATATTTTGAGCAATGGGGACAGCAATTTATCCCCCCCCCCGCTGCATTCAGATCAAGAACGCCCAGCAACCCATAAGGATGTCATGGAGAGGCACCAAGGTTAACACAAGAGGACTTTGGCACATACCTTTATAAGCCATGAGATCAACCTGAAGGCATGTGCATCATCTCATTTGAATTGTTCTGTATTTCTTGTGGCAGAAATAGTTGATTTGCAACATGTCAGAGCCTGACGTTCTGGACAAATTCTAAATGAGATAATTGTGAACTTTGGCAGTATGAGAATAAACAAACCAATCCTGAGTGCCAAATAGATGGATTAAATGAAAGAGCCTGTTTCACACACAGCTGACAGTAACAATAAGCTTGGTCTATGGACAGCATTGGATATTTTCCAGAAACTGTAAAACGCAGATATGAAGGACTTATGTGAATATTCAGATTCACTTCAAAAATGACCTTTGATGTATTTCCTTTCTCCATGGGATTGGAGGAGAAGTTTAGAAAGC
This sequence comes from Bothrops alternatus, assembly GCA_034064705.1. Taxonomy (NCBI): domain Eukaryota; kingdom Metazoa; phylum Chordata; class Lepidosauria; order Squamata; family Viperidae; genus Bothrops; species Bothrops alternatus. The sequence goes on from JARGCV010000217.1 coordinate 2,659,905, forward strand.
TATCCTTTGCTCTGTTTAAAACTTTTTCAGAGATTGCCTTACCCAAACATGGTGCTTTATCATATTTTTAATTGTGGATCAAAATAAATTTCAAAAAAACCTAACATGTAGAATAATCTCCACCATTTTTTAATAGTTCTTCTTCAGTCCTATGGAAGATAAATTATTCTTATTATTTTTTTACAAAAAGGGAGAGAAATTAACAGCAATTATTACAGTTAGTCTACAATAATCTTAAGACTTTTTTATATTGCTGGATAACAGAATAACAGTTGGAAGGGACCTTGGAGGTCTTCTAGTCCAACCCCCAGTTCAAGAAGGAAACACTATGCCATTTCAGACAAATGGTTGTTCAATCTCTTTTTAAAAACCACCCATGACTTCTGGAGGCAAGTCGTTCCACTGATTAATTGTTCTCACTATCAGGAAGTTTCTCCTTAGTTCTAGGTTGCTTCTCTCCTTGATTAGTTTCCATCCGTTGCTTCTTGTCCTGCCTTCAGGCGCTTTGGAGAATAGTTTGACTCCCTCTTCTTTGTGGCAGCCCCTCAAATACTGGAATACTGCTATCATGTCACCCCTCATCCTTCTAGGCCAGTGATGGCGAACCTTTTAGAGACCAAGTGCCCAAACTGCAACCCAAAACCCACTTATTTATCACAAAGTGCCAGGGCCGAATCAGCATTGTGGTGCCCTCGGGGGAAGGGCAACGGGAGGGCATGGCCCATTGGGTGGGTGTGGCTGCGGTGGTCATGGCAGACTGGGTGGTCATGGCTGGGGTGGGCGTGGCACCTCGATGTTGCTCGTGGGGAGGATGCCTTTGGGGGCTGAGCAGGATTGGGGGAGGTCCAGGGGATCTCTTGTGGGTGGGGTGGTAGGCAGGAAGCTTTTCCTGCAGGGTGAGGCAGGGGGTAGGGCAGGGGTGCCATTGCTGCAGGGCAAGGCAAGGCAAGGCAGGGGCGGCAGCTGCCTGACACCATCGGCCTCTGCACACAGAGGCCAGCGAGCACATGGGGGCGTGTTCTACTACCTCTACTCAAGCTTGCTAGCCGACCGCTTCGCCTCCTTTGTGCTGGGCAGGACTGTTGCTCCAGAGAGCAGCGGCGGCCTAATGGACCTGCGTGAGATGCTGGCAGTGGTGGTGGGCGTGCCCACAGAGAGGGCTCTGAGTACCGCTTCTGGCACGCGTGCCATAGGTTTGCCATCACTGTTCTAGGCGATTTACAATGTCAGCATATTGCACCCAAGGATCTAGGTCCTCATTTTACCAACCTCATGAGAATGGAAGGTTGAGGCAATCTTGAGCCGGTCAGGATCGAACTCCAAACTGTGGGCAAGTTTTGCTTGAAATACTGCACTTTAACAACTGCGCCACCAGGGCTTCTCAAAAAAAATTGTGGTTTAGATTTTTATTTAATTATTCAATTTCTATAACTGCTTATCTCAATCCAATTGACTCTGAGTCTAGATGGGTCTGTACTGGGCATAATAATGTGAGCAACTGTTTTCTGCCAGTATGTAACAAGCAGTCCCATCGGGAGATCCTGTCTGAGAAAAGTGATGGAGGGATCCATCAGTGAAAATTTGTTTTTTCCGTGGCGGCTTCAGCTGCCAAGGGGTGAAAATTCAAAGTAAGCATCATAATCTCGGTGACCCGATCAACTGGCTTCCAAGGCAATCCTTAAGTGCCTGTTCAGCTTAATAATTGTTTACTGTATTCCTTCTTGTTCCAAGAAACGAACAAAGAGATCAGAAACAAAGCTTCTTCGGCTTGCCTTGAGCCAGAGTTGCTGCTTTGAATACTGCCAAGCTCCGGGGTTTTAACTCAGATTGTTATGAGGCTGATCATGACTGATGAGCCCTGTTCCAACTGGGGTTGAAAGAAATAAAATGATAGGGCTCAAAGGAAAACAACAAAAAAAATGGAATATTAGCCTCTGCGTGGAATCTCGGTGACAACTGTTTTTCTTGGAAACAATTTAAGACTTGGCGGTGCTTGCAAAACCTTCCACAAAAGGCAGCCCTGTGATTCCAGAAGCACATATCAGTTTTTTGGCCTCTAATAAAAGTATTCGTGCCCTTTGGGGAAAAGACAGCAAGATGGATTAGAGCTGAAAAGAACTTGGATCATCACATCGACTTGCCAAGCCTGTGGCACACACGTAAAATGGCACTGTGCCATTAAGAAGATGTTTTTATTTTTTTCATGCCAAGCAAGATGTAATGGTGTGTGTGTGTTTATATGTGTGTGTGTGTGTGTATGTGTGTGTATATACACTTACAAAGAGAGACACTAATGCATACATATACCCAGACTCTGATACACACCCTTATAGAAATGTACTTTCATGTGATAATTAAAATAATGTTTGAAAATGTTCTCTTGAACAGCTTGTTTTCGTCATCCTTTCCCTTTGTGTTAAATAAACAAGTGTTATTTCAGCATGACAGTCTCAGATGCTAGCAACATGGAAAGCAACATTTAAATATTTTAAATATAACTTTTATTACCAATTATCCTAGGCTAGCAAGAGAATGCTCACTTCCATGAAATAGGAAATTGCTTTGGAGTGAATTAATCTTTTAGAACTTGCAGCCTGTGATTGGAAGAAAGGATGCTATAGAAGTAGTCCTCTACTTATGACTGGTCGCTTAGTGGCCATTCAAAGTTATGGTGAGCCATAAAAATGGACTTACAACATAGTTGTAATAATAATAGAGTTGGAAGGGGCTTTGGAGGTCCTCTAGTCCAACTCCTTGCTCAGGCAGGAAACCCTATACCATTTCGGACAAATGGCTGTCCAGTTTCTTCTTAAAAACTTCCAGTGTTGGAGCATCCACCGCTTCTGGAGGCAGGTTGTTCCACTGGTTAATTGTTCTAACTGTCAGGAAGTTTCTCCTTAGTTCTAGGTTGCTTCTCTCCTTGATTAGTTTCCATCCATTGCTTCAGGTGCTTTGGAGAACAGCTTGACTCCCCTCTTCTTTGGGGCAGCCCCTGAGATACTGGAACACTGCTATCATGTCCCCCCTCGTCCTTCTCTTCATTAAACTAAACATACCCAATTCCAGCAACTGTTCTCTATATGTTTTAGCCTCCAATCCCCTAATCATCTTTGTTGCTGTTCTCTGTACTCTTTCTAGAGTCTCAACATCTTTTTTACATCATGGTGACCAAAACTGGATCCAGACCACCTGATAATCACATGACCCCATTTTGGTTGCTCAGCAACTGTCCCTCATTTGTGTCTGTTATCTCTGTGCTCACGTGATCAAAATTTGTGACATTGTTGCCAGCAACTGGTGTTTAATTTCAGTTTTCAGGAAACACATCTCCATAACGAACAATGGGTTTGGTTAATGACTGCAGCATTCACTTAACAATCTCAGCATTTGCTTCATGATTACAGCATTTGTTTAATGACCACCACAAAAAGGTCATGAAATTGGATCTGGTCCCATGGTGACCCACTTTATGACCATCATGACTTACCAGCAAAACTGTGGGTTCAACTATGCTCATAAACCAAGAACTACCTTCAGTGTCTTGTATATGGGCTGCCTTGAAAATGGCTTCTGCTAAAGTGAATTTACCTTCATAATTGATTGGCATCTCCATTTTTATGGAAGCCATACTAATTTTAATCATGCAACAACTTGGTTAGCTGCCTGCTCACATCTGCACACCCACACCCACACACATAGACACATACATATTTAAACCCCATAAATCACCATGGGATTTAACTAACTCAGAAAAAGTTAATCAATGGACTCCAAAGGTTTTGGATAACAGCTCTTATCATGCTGAGTGGGACCTACAGAATCCACCATCTTAAATATCAGGAGGACCTCAGGGATCCTTACTTAGTGGTGGGATTCAGCCCAGTTCACACCACTTCAGCAGAACTGGTAGCTAATTTTTTGTTGCCCAGGCCCAGAATGGACTTCCGGAAATGGCATCCACACTGTTCTGTCCCAGCCTAAATGAGTCCTTGTTATGGTCACAAGGAGAAACCCCTCTTCCAAGAAACAGGCAGGAACCGCAAGAAGAAAACAACCCCTTTTATTCTCACAGACCTGAGTCAACGTCCAAGGCAAACAAACACAGTCTGCAGAAACTCGATCCTCAACACGAACAGTTGCCTTTGGCAACCAGCACCTCCTACACCTTCCCTTTTATAATGCAGCCAAGGCGTGGCTTCCTAATGCCATCTCCTTTGCCTTTGGAGCCACCCCGTTGCATTCCTCTGTCCTACTCACTTCTCTTGCCTGTGCTTTCATGCATCCTGGATTTGTCCCAACTGTTCTTCATCACCGTCCGACTCAGGTTCCCAGCACAGCTGTGTCTCAGCCTGAGTGCAAGTGGAGGGGCCAGTCTCCTTGTCTGTCTATTCTTCTTCTGGAGACTTCCTGGACATTATCCAATCTGGGTTGGTCCAACAGAACCAGAGATTTAATCTTCCAAGCTTTTGGACTCACACTGGAGCCTATTCTCATTTTCTGGACATTCTGATAGATCCATTAGAAAACTGAGCCTCACTGAAGCTTGTTATGTGTGATACTCCTTCCAATCCTAGCATTTATTTATTTATTTATTTATTTATTTATTTATTTATTTACCTTTATTTAATTTATATGCCGCCCCTCTCCCAAGACTCAGGGTGGCTCACAACAACAAAACAATTTAAAAACACAATTAATTTAAAAATTTAAAAATTAATTCCATTCACACAACATATAAGCACATTCAGCTCACAGCCGCTGATGGCGGGACACTCTTAGGGCTGAGGGGCAGAGCACAGCTCATATGCCCCAAGCCTGTCGGCATAGATGTGTCTTCAGCGCTTTCCGGAAAGCTAGGAGGGAGGAAGCAGTACGAACCTCTGAGGGAAGCTGGTTCCAGAGGGCTGGGGCAGCAACAGAGAAGGCCCTAACCCTAGGTCCCGTCAGATGGCACTGTCTAGCAGACGGGACCCGTAGGAGGCGAACTCTATGCGCCCTAACTGGTCGCTGGGATTCATGAGGCAGAAGACGGTCCCGCAAGTATCCTGGTCCATTGCCATAAAGGGCTTTATAGGTCATTAATGAAAGCATTTAAGAGCCAACTTAGAACTTTCGCTAAAAGCTAGACTTTACTCATTCTGAGGAAAACTCATAGTTACTCACAGGCGATTGGAGCTGATGACAGCTTCTCATGGATTACATCATACAGTACTACACTGAATTGTATTATCCCATCAATCCCAACATTAGCAGCACAATAATAATGAAAGCCCCTGATTGAACTGTTCGGTGTTCTCTAGAAGCGGAGACGGGTCAAAACAAGTGAAACCTCTCATTGGGCTGATTCGGCTGTTTGACCTCTGAGAAGAAGGCCAAATCTCATGAAAACATGAATTGACAGCTTTCAGGTTCAACTTTTCCTAAGAGCAATAGACTCAAAGGAAGAAAGCTATGTTCACTTCGATTTTTGAGGTGACAGTTGAAGATTCCTCACTGTTAGCCTACTGAGGCCTTATGTGCAGAGCAGAAAATATGAAAGTAGACATGACAGGGGCTTCCTTGCTGCAGTGGTAAATAGAGGTAGTCCTCTATTTACAACAGTTCATTTAGTGACCGTTCGAAGTTACTATAGCACTGAAAAAGTGACTATGATGACCATGTTTCACACTTGCGGTCTTTGAAGCACCCCCATGATCACACAATCAAAATTCAGATGCTTGGCAACTGACTCATATTTTTGAGAGTTGCAGAGTTCCGAGATCATGTGATCCTTTTTTGCAACTTTCTGACCAGCAAAGTCAATGGGGCAAGCCAGGTTCACTTAACAACCGTGTTACTAACTTAGCAACTGCAGTGATTCACTTAACAACTTGGCAAGACAGGTAGTAAAGGTAGTAAAACTTATCAAATGTTTCACTTAGCAACAGAATTTTTGGACTCAATTGTGGTTGTAAGTCAAGGATTACCTGAAGTTCCATGGCCATTACATAATCTAGCATTGTGCAGTGGTAGGGATTTGATCTCCTGAAGTTCAAAGGAGTCTTATGAGTCTTGCCCAACACCACGATCAAAAGTATTCATTCTTCAGTGCTCAGCCTTCCTTATGGTCCAACTCTTTGGCCATACATTGCTTTTGGGACTGTTCTTTGGATGGACAGTTACTGAAGCCAAAGCTCAAATCCTTTGGCCACCAATTGAGAAGACAGGACTCCTTGGGAAAGACCCTGATGCTGGAAAAGATTGAAGGCAAAAGGAGAAGGAGACAGCAGAGGATGAGATAGGTAGATAGTGTCATTGGTGCAATGAATATGCAGTTGAGGAAACTCCGGGAGACAATGGATGAAGGTGAGCCTGGTGTGCTATGGTCCATGGAGTCAACTCTGAACAACAAAATGGTAGGGATGAAAGGGTGATATTAGGGCACATCAAACTTACCAACTTACTTAGGACATTGTTCTTAGAACATAGAATAAGAGAGTTGTAAGGGACTGTGTTAATCTAGTCTAGTCTAATCTAGTCTAACCTCTTGATTGAGCAGGAGACCCTATACCATTTCAGACAAATGGCTGTCCAGTCTCTTCTTGAAAGCTTTCAGTGATGGGCCACCCACAACTTCTGAAGGCTATTCTATTGGTTGATTGTTCTCACCATTAGGAAAGTTTTCCTTAGTTCCAGGGTGCTTCTCTCCTCTCATAGTTCATAAAAGGACAGGTAGATCATAAAAGTAGTTCATAAAAGGACAGGTAGATCTCGAACTGTACCTTCTTGGCCATCTGTAAAGCCCTTCATGGCAATGGACCAGGTTACTTGCGGGACCGTCTTCAGCCTCATGAATCCCAGCGACCGGCCAGGGCGCATAGGGCTGACCTCCTACGGGTCCCGTCCATCAAACAATGTTATTTGACGGGCCCTAGGACAAGGGCCTTCTCCGTTGCTGCCCCATCCCTCTGGAACCAGCTTCCCTCGGAGGTGCGTACTGCCTCCTCCCTCCTAGCTGTCCGTAAGCTTTTAAAAACCCATTTATGCCGACAGGCTTGGGGGGTATGAACTTTGTTCTGCCCCCGGGCTGAGGAATCGCCTTCCATTGCTGAGTGTTTATTTGATTGTGTTTGCTTGTTGTATGTGTCGATTTTTTTAATTGGATGTAATTATTGTTATTGATTTTTATCTATGTCTATGTTCTTTTGTGAGCCTCCCCGAGTCCTGGGAGAGGGGCGGCATACAAATTCAACAAATAAATAAATAAACAAACAAACAAACAAACAAACAAACAAATAAATAAATAAATAAATAAATAAATCTTCACTCTTTTAAAACCACACCCTCCTGATACCGTCCAACCTTGCTATTTTAACTCTCTGAAAGCTGAATCCAAGCGAGAAGAAGCAAGTCAGCTCCAGATTTGCTCCCTTGAAACATCACATTTTTTTTAAAAGTAGAGCCAAATCTCTAATTGCAGTGGGATGGCTGGACTACTTATCCTGAAGAAGGAAGTTGCCCATACTGCTAATGCTTATTTAACTGGAAACACCATGGTGTGTGTGTGTGTGTGTGTGTGTGTGTGTGTGTGCGCGCGTGCGTGCAAATCACTGATCC
>JARGCV010000217.1:2672500-2702500 GCA_034064705.1 Bothrops alternatus
TCTCCTGCAAAAAGAATTCATTAAACAATCTGTCAGGCAAACTGTAGCGTCTCAACATTGCCTTTTGTATTTGCAAGTTCCCTCTCCTTTCCCCCCCACCCCCACACACACTTCTGAAACTGTTTATCAAGAATTCCTCTGGAGGGTTTTGAAGAGGGAAGTAAAAAGCAATTTTTGCTACTCAAAGAAATAGGTTAAAAATTCAATAATACTGCATATCGCTTGCCAGGCTAAGTAATTACATGAGCTACAGCAAATATTTAAAGAAAAGCAACAATTTCCCCTCTCATTGCTGTTTTGTAGAGGATAATGAAGTCACTTGATAGGGAAGAAACTGAAATGAGGAGAGAGGAGAAAGGAAGTGAAAAACGAATCAGTCTCCTATTTATCAGCCCACGATTCAGAACGTAATTTAAGGAGACACTTTCTGATTTGTTTAGGCAACTATACAAAATTTGAGAAATTCAAAGTGAAGTTAGTTTCTACTATTCTGTACCTTATTTTCATCGTTTATTCTGATTTTTTTGTATACTGCATCATCAACCTAAGTAAATCATTATATAGTTTAATCTATTATTTTAAGGATATTGGGCCTATATAGGATATCATCTGTGGGTCTGTCTGTCTGTCTGTCTGTCTCTCTCTCTCTCTCTCATCTGTCTATCTATCTATCTATCTATCTATCTATCTATCTATCTATCTATCTATCTATCTATCATCATCATCTATCATCTATCTATCACTATTATAATTAATACACTAATACACTCTAGAACATTAGACTTCAAATATCAAAAAATCAACCATCCTCACATTAGTACAGGTAGTTCTCCACAATCATTTGTTTAGTGACCATTCAAAGTTACAACGGCACTGAAGAAAACTGACTTATGACCATTTTTTCACACATGTGACTCTTGCAGCATCCCCATGATCACGTGATCAAAATTTGGACACTTGGAAACTGGCATGTATTTATGATGGTTGCAGTGACCCAGGGTCACATGATCATACTTTGGGATCTTTTGACAAGCAATGTCAAAGGGGAAGCCAGATTCTCTTAACAACCATGTTGCTAACTCAACAACTAAAGTGATTCAATTAATCAATGTCATAAAAGTGGGCAAAACTTACTTAACCACTGCTTAGCCACAGAAATTTGAGGCTCAGTTGTAAAACAAGGACTATCTCTACATTCATTTACAGATGTCTCTGAATTTTAGGCAAATACAATTAACAAATTGTAAAGTCCAAACATTCATAATTCACAAGCCAGGAGCAGCTGAATTAAAAATTGTCAGATAAGACATTTGGGGTCTTCAGAGCACCTATAAAGGCAGCAACTGATGAAGTTACCCCAAAACAGGATATTCTGATCTAAGAATTCCTGTTTCATTTACCAAGTTTTGTAAATAAAAAAAGTCAGGTTGTGACCTGAAATTACAGGTTTGGCTAGTACCCCATGATATTCATGAAAAGCTAATCATGATGTCATGAGAAAATTTTTCCAACATAAAACCAGTCTGAAAGGGTACATTGAAAGAAACAGTGTGCTTTTATGTATACTTTTGTGTGGATTCCAGCTTTTGTAGGCCTCTGAGTATAGAGAACCATTCAGAAGCTGTTAGGTCAACAAGGGCAAAAACCGCCCTTAAGGCCTTGGAAAGGAGGTAGTATTAGGAAGAGATTAAGGGGTTGGACTAGAAGACCTCCAAGGTCCCTTCCAACTCTGTTATTCTGTTAATAATGGCATCTGAAAGAAATACTGGGTTCCCCAATCTTACATTTGTTCCCCTTTTAATAACTCCTCTTTGGAAGGAAACTCTGAAATGCCTTTCTGCTTTGCCCATGTGATAAGAGTCTTTCCTTCCACAATTCAGTCATGCCTAATCTTTGCAAAGCTGAAATTCCTTTGTGCCAGTTGATAATTATAATTGTAATTAATGAATAGGGTGGACAGGGCCTGATAGGAGTCTTATGTTTCAACTGACCAAACTACTGAATCATGATGTCTATTTTGTTTATGCAGCTGATGCCTCACTGACCTGTCTTAGCATTATTCCTTCACTATCTAATTAACACAGATGTTATGACAAACACATGCCCAGATTTAGTTGACTGGGTTTTTTGTTGCCTTTCCAGTCTCACCTGTTACTTCTTTGCCTAGACTTAGCCTCATAATTCTTATAATATTTTCATTAGATGGTGGCCCTATCTATCTTCTTACCAGATGCTACTTAGCTGTGATGTTTCTCAGTGGATATGGCTCATTGTATCATGGCAAGGAATTAGGTAAGGTTTAGATTTTTCTAATGTGAAATCCAGATAAGTGCAGTTGCCTGTTGTGAAGCAGATAATGTGAAATTCAGATAAGTGCAGTTGTGAGTTGCGAAGCAGAAGATTAGGGTTGCAGGAAAACTGACGTCTGTGGAATCAAACAATTGGTTTGTCCAGCCCTGTACTTTCAAAGCTTCAAATAATTTTTTAGCTTTATCGAGGAATGTCACTGTCCCTTTTAAATATACAAAGAAAAACAGATGCCCAAACATATTGTTAGAAGAATATGGGAAGCTGTCTCTTACTAATTAACCAGAGGACAATTAACCAGTGGAACAGCTTGCCTTCAGAAATTGTAGGCTCTCCATCACTGGAGGTTTTTAAGAAGAGACTAGACAGTCACTTGTCTGAAATGGTATAGGTTCTCCTGCTTGAGCAGGGGGCTGGACTAGAAGACCTCCAAGGTCCCTTCCAGCTCTATTTTATTCTAATATGATTAGCTACTTGTTGTTAAGTCAACTGGATTTCAGGAAGACTTGTGTGTGTGTATTTGTTTGTGTGTGTGAGTGTTTGAATGAATGAATGAATGAATGATAAAATAGTTGACTGCCTCAGTTCACTTATATTTGTTTTTCCTCTGCCTGAAGTTTCAGGACTGTTGGCTTATCTTATGTAAATTACGTAAGGTAGCTAAAGTATATGATTTTTTTTCAGTTTTTTTTAAAAAATAAGATGTAAAATGGTTTTTTTTAAATCTAAGGGAAATCTGAAATAATCACAGGTAGTCCTTAACTTACGCTTATTTGTTTACTGATGTTAGAAGTTACAACAGCAGTGGAAAAAAGTGGCTCATGACCTTTTTTCCCAATTGCAGCTGTTGTAGCATCCTCATGGTCTCAAAATGTGGGTGCTTGGCACTTATTTACTGTCCCAGGTTCATATGATGGTCAAGTGTCAGGAAATCAGGACATTTAGGCAGTTCAAACGAGTATAAAGATTTATTGCAAGCTTAAGCTCTCTCCAAGAATCTGGCCAAGTGACCTTTAAGGAAATATGTGGGTGTTAAGAATAGAAAGGAATTCAAGGTGGGCTTGAAAGGACTCATGCGAAAGGACTCATGACTTATGACACATTTGACCCTTCCATCAGGCTCAGGCTGGTCATTTCCTACATTGATCACCATTCCCAGCAGGCTTCTGACAAGTAAAGTCAAATGAGAGAATGTGACTGGCTCAAAATCACCCAGCTGGCTTTCATGCCTAAGGCGGGACTAGAACTCACGGTTTCCTGGTAATTGGCCCAAAGTCACCCAGGCAGCTTTCATGCAGAAGGTGGGAGTAGAACTCACGGTTTCCTGGTGATTGACCCAAAGTCACCCAGCCGGCTTTCATGCCTAAGGCAGGACTAGAATTCACGGTTTCCTGGTGATTGGCCCAAAGTCACCCAGCCAGCTTTTATGCTGAAGGAGGGACTAGAACTCACAGTTTCCTGGTGATTGGCCCAAAATCACCCAGCTGGTTTTCATGCCTAAGGCGGGACTAGAATGCATGGTTTCCTGATTATTGGCCCAAATTCACCCAGCCAGCTTTTATGCTGAAGGAGGGACTAGAACTCGCAGTCTCCTGGTTTCTAGCCTCCACCACTGGACCAAACTGGCTTTCATATGGGGCCGAGTGTACAGGTTGGGGAAAGCTGAGGAAGTCTGGCTACCTTTTTTTACATAACTCATTTTCATCCAATAATTGATGAAAGTAGTTCATTTCCTGTAGTGTGCTCAGCCACCAAAAATTTATTTATTTATTTATTTAATTTGATTTGTATGCCGCTCCTTTCCGGAGACTCGGAGCGGCTCACAACATATACAAAACATCAAAATATTAAAAAGAGATACCTAACACACGTACACCTTTTGAAACAACAACCCACAATCATCCCCAGGCCTGCCGGCAAAGATAAGTTTTAAGGTTCTTTCGGAAGGCCGGGAGAGTGGGAGAAACGCGGACTTCAAGGGGCAGTTGGTTCCAGAGGGTGGGCGCCACAACAGAGAAGGCCCTCCCCCTAGGACCTGCCAAATGACATTGTTTCACTGACGGGACCCGGAGGAGGCCGACCCTGTGCGCTCTCACCGGTCGAAGGGAAGTATGTGGCAGAAGACGGTCCCGTAAGTATCCTGGTCCAATAAAGGTTAACTCTCACCATGTTTTGCAAGTTTGCAACCACCTAAGCCTTTAACTATCCTGATTAGGCATTTGGGTGAATGGTACCATTGAATAAGAAGTATTCAAACTTGCTGTATATTCTTCGCATCTGCTTTCTATACTCAATCACTTCCTCTTCTTTCCCCCTCCCCCCCACGGAAATGCCCTGAAATTAAAGAAGAAAATTCCTCCAGAAAAAAAAAATATGGCAAAACGGAGAAGGAAGGATGTCTTTGCAGAAATGTCATGCTCATTTATTCATTTCTTAAGCTATTTTTAATGTTCTTGTAAGTCTGGGGGAGGGAGCTATTATGAAGTGCACCTGCATGTTAGTAATTGAAATTGGGCTTAATGCTCATTAAAGATGAAATCAGGAAGAAAAAAAAAGGAACAAGACCCACCAGGCATTTATAATTAATGGCACTGTATTTAGGCCATTACTTGGGTGGCTAAACAATGTAAAAACAATTGAAATTACAAGACATATTTTTCAGGCCATCAATTGGTCACCATGCCGGTTGCTTGCTTTTTTTTCTTCTTTTCTGGTATTTCTTCTGTGTTTCATCCTGGTCTTGAAACAGTTTTTTTTCTCAACCTGATGACCTCTGCTTATGTAGAGAGTATAATTTCCAAAATCTCAAGCAGATGGCAGAAAGCCTACCTGACATATGAGATCTACTATTGTGTTACTCCAAATGTCTGAATAACAGCACTGTAAGGTATAACATGATAAGATTTGCTAATTTTTTCTGGTCCTGGAGAGACTGGAACTCAAGATGTATCCAATGGTTTCAGTCAAGGACACATGGGCTCTGACTAGAAAATCTACAGTATCATTAATGGAAGACTTGAGTGGCGTAGTGGCCTCGGGGTGAAAATGCTTGCCTCCCACTTGGAAGGTTGAGAGTTCAGTTCTAGGTAGTGGCAAATGTTCCTCTCCGAGGGCGCACAGAAAAATATCTGCTGCGAACTCTGTATAGGCATCATGAGAGGGACCTCGGAGTCCTAGTGGAAAAATCACCTAAATATGAGCCAGCAGTGTGCTGCAGCTGCCAAAAAAGCCAACACAGTGCTGGGCTGCATTAACAGAGGGATAGAATCAAGATCACGTGAAGTGTTAATACCACTTTACAATGCCTTGATAAGGCCACACTTGGAATACTGCATCCAGTTTTGGTCACCACGATGTAAAAAAGATGTTGAGACTCTAGAAAGAGTACAGAGAAGAGCAACAAAGATGATCAGGGGATTGGAGGCTAAAACATATAAGGAACGGTTGCTGGAATTAGGTATGTTTAGTCCAATGAAGAGAAGGACAAGGAGGGGGCATTATAGCAATGTTCCAATATCTCAGGGGCTGCCACAAAGAAGAGGGAGTCAAGTTATTCTCCAAAGCGCCTGAAGGCAGGACACGAAGCAATGGGTGGAAACTAATCAAGGAGAGAAGCAATCTAGAACTGAGGAGAAACTTCCTGACAGTGAGAACAATTAACCAGTGGAACAACCTGCCTCCAGAAGTGGTAAATGCTCCAACACTGGAAGTTTTAAGAAGAGACTGGACAGCCATTTGTCCAAAATGGTATAGGGTTTCCTGCCTGAGCAGGGGGTTGAACTCAATGATCTCCAAGGTCCCTTCCAACTTTACTACTACTACTACTACTACTACTACTACTACTACTACTACTACTATTATTATTATTATTATTATTATTATTATTATTATTATTATTATTATTATTATTATTATTATTATTATCAGGAAGGGCATCCAGCTAACTCCATCCAGTCATCCCAACTCTACCCCAAATTAAGGGGTTACAAGATCATGAAAAGGGAATTTATTAGTGGAAGGCTGTTTTGAGAAAGTGGAGGGGAGGTTGAATATGCAACGCTTCACCATGGAGGCTACAAAATCCTGTGAATAAACTGTGGTTATTTAAAACTTGGAAATTACAAATATTAAATGTTAAATTTAAACATTAATGGGAAACTAAAGATTGGAAAAAAATTAATTAGGACATTGATTGTCTATAAAGATTGAATGTCAAAATAACTAGAATTTTGTATAAACTAAAAATTACTGATAAATGTAAGACAGTTATTTTTATTTAATCGATATAATAAGAATTGTATTAGTTTAAATATGAAACAGTAAATACTAGGGGGAAAGGAGAGGAATTATTTAATATAGTAGTTTCAGACTTGTACTAAAGATACTTGTATATTATTGAATTATGGATTAATCCAGCTGCCACGCTGCTTTTTAAATATTTAAATGTAAAATTAGAAAATTTTACATTTAGGTTCAGAAGAAAGTCCCACTAAATAACTTACAGATAAAATAATCACATCTAAGATGATTTTGCAGGATCCTATTTTTCTCTTTCATACAGAAGAACTTTTTTTGGACAATGTTAGCAGTTGAAATCATTTACAAAGAGATTTAGTGGGCTCTTCCTACTGTTGTTCTTCAAGCAAATACTCAACAGCTATCACTTGAACTTATGCTGACCTTGGGTTTTCGGCATCTCCTATGAGTTTGGTCCAAAGCAAAGGCAGGCAAACATGGTGTGCAGGTTCCATTATGAAGTGTTAGTATCACTTTATAATACCTTGATAAGACCATACTTTGAATATTGCATCCAGTTTTGGTCACCATAATATAAAAAAGATGTTGAGGCTCTAGAAAAAGTATAGAGAAAAGCAACAAAAATGATTAGGAGACTAGAGTCTAAAATATATGAAAAACAGTTGCAGGAATTGGGTATGTCTAGTTTAATGAAAAGAAGTTCTAGGGCTGACATGATAACAGTGTTCCAGTATTTGAGGGACTACCACAAAGAAGATGGGGGTCAACATATTCTCCAAAGCACCCTGCAATGGATAGAGACAACTAACCTAGAACTAAGGAGAAGCTTCCTGACAGTTAGAACAATTAATCAGTGGAACAATCTGCCTCCAGAAGCTGTGAAAGCTCCAACACTGGAAGTTTTTAAGAAGAGATTGGACAGCCATTTGTCTGAAATGGTATAGGGTTTCCTGCCTGAGCAGGGGGCTGAACTAAATGACCTCCAAGGTCCCTTCCAATTTTATTATTATTATTAATTTAATTTAATTCCATTTAAATGGAACCATATTGGAAAGATGTACAAATTCATGAATATTGTTGTTGACATTTGGATATCTTGGTTCACCAATGATCTTTCTTGACCCACCCCCCTTTTCCATTAAGGACCTGTCTACATTTTGATTTTAGCTTCAAGAAAATGTCAAGTGGGAAGTATAAAGATCACTTACCCACATTCAATTCAATTCAACATTTGTTTTACATTTGATGTAAAATACAATTACATTTGATGGGTACCATTGTATTATTATTCTATATCAAGCTTGCTGCCTGGAAAAGAAATCTATTCTAAAACTTGAGATAACTTTAACATTGAATGAGTGGTTTCATTTTATGGATTTGCTCTATGGTTGAATTATAGTTGTTTAAATAGGATATCAAAACATTACGGGTGATTTTATTATTTTATGGAAGCCAGTGAACAAAAGTAAATGTTAGGTTGATAGTTGATTTTGACGTGCATCTGTATGATATGCCTCTGATTGAGCTTTTTATGCTAGCTATATTTTATATTACACAGCTTAGTGTGCTATTTCATTGTTCTGCTGATAATGCATTGTGTAGGTACAATACTTAAAAAGCTTCGGTTTTTGAAGTCGTAGTAAATGAGAAAATGCTGAAAGAATTTTTGTTAAGGTAAAGGAATTGCTTGTAAAGAAAATCAAATCTTCCAGTAATAATTTTACTGTGAAAATAATTACAGTTAAAGAGGAACAAGTTTCTTGGTAATAAACTTTTCTGAAAATGAAGTAATTTCACATATAAGATTCACTCAAGATCCTGAGGCCTCTCTATCTGAAAAAAAAATATTAGATTTTGTATGGCTGGTTGGTATTTGGTTCTCTCTAATACTATCTGAGTTTGCAAAACATTTGATAATAACCAAAAGGATTGGTTAAATATCAAGGTCTCAGCAGGAACCACCCTTGAAGGAATAGAGTCAAAATATTTCTCTTTCAGTTTGTACATTATTAGATCATCTAAAACTAAGTGATATCTTGGCTAATGCCCAGTTGGAATTGATACCAAATGAATCAATGGCTGCCAAAATTGCAACAGCTACTAAACAGTACGGGCTTTCTTTAGACTTTTTCAGGATTAAAGTATTGATCGTGAGGTAAAATTAGAATTAGGGCCTAAAGGTTGTGAAAATTGGTCACTCCCTCCTCAAATTTTAATTTTAAGCCCTTCTGATAAGATGAGTTAGTTGTCAATAACCTAATAAGTTTTTCTTAAATTTAATTTTGCATTAATATTTGAATTTAACGTTTAATCGTCATCATTTCCAGTCTAAAAGATGGAATGCTAAATTAATTAAGATATGCATAGACTGAAGATTATTGATGAATATTAGAAAGGTATTTTTTGTTTGATTGATAGAATAAAAGCTGTATTGATCTGAATATGATAGTAGATCTTATGGGGGAAAGAGAGGAAATTTGTTGTTGTAATACTTTGAGATTTGTACTGATGATATTTAAATGTAATGGAATTACGATGCTCAACCGCCACGCTACTTTTCAAATATGTAAATGCAATATTGGAAAATTAATAAAAAACTTGGACATAAAAAAGATGAGTTAGTTGTTTTTCAAATATATTCTTTCAGATTTTGAAAACTGCTCAAGATTTTGCAGGAGAACTAGACTTGGAACACATAGTCCTTAGCTAACAATGTTAATTAGAACAGGACTTTCCATTGTCAAGAGATGCAGTCATAAAAATGATATCATGTATGACTGCACCACTTAGCAGTAGAAATCCTGACACTTCCAGTTACTGTTATGAAGTGAATCCTGGGCCATTGTTAAATGCAACCCTCACATGGTCAATATTTGTGACTCCCTGCCATCACCTTCATTGACTTTGCTTGTAGGGAGTGTAACAAAAGCAATATAGCTAGATGTCATTTTTGCAGGAATCATACATTTGAAGGGACCAGTACTAAGAAATGTAATAGGGCTAAGAAAAAAAATAGGAAATGTTTGCAGCCCCAAAATAAGGCTAGCTGGCATTTTTAACCGCAAGAGTTTACACATAATCTAGAAATAAATTGCTTGTTTCTGTTTATGCTTGTGCATCTAAGTTCCAAGAAAGCAGGAACTGTGGGTTAAGCAAAATTGCACACATTGCTAATGGAATACTGCATCCAGTTTTGGTCACCACGGTGTAAACAGGATGTTGAGACTCTAGAAAGAGTACAGAGAAGAGCAACAAAGATGATTAGAGGGCTGGAGGCTAAAACATATAAAGAACGGCTGCTGGAATTGGATATGTCTAGTCTAGTGAAGAGAAGGACGAGGGGGGACATGATAGCACTGTCCCAATATCTCAGGGGCTGCCACAAACAAGAGAGAGTCAAGTTATTCTCCAAAGCACCTAAAGGCAGGACAAGAAGAAACAGATGGAAACTAATCAAGGAGAGAACCAACCAAGAACTAAGGAGGAATTTCCTGACAGTTAGAACAGTTAATCAGTGGAATGACTTGCCTCCAGAAGCGGTGAATGCTCCAACACTGGAAGTTTTTAAGAAGAGACTGGACTGTTATAGAGTTTCCTGCCTGAGCAGGGGGTTGGACTATAAGACCTCCAAGGTCCCTTCCAACTCTATTATTGTTGTTGTTGTTGTTGTTGTTGTTGTTGTTGTTGTTGTTGTTAAAACCAACTTAAAGGGCAAAGTTAATGTCAAAAGAGGGGAACTAGATAAAGGATAGGGAGAACTGTAAAGGTAGGGAAAATTCAAAAAGGCGGGAACTAGGCATTCTGGAAAGATTGTGAACTGTGTGATCCTCATCAAATGGGATGACATGGGAGGGACTTGTGCTTCAGGCCAAAGGAATAAAATTATACTGAAATCTATTTTTGGGTATGCCTACATGCTAGCTACCCTCTGTGGCAAGAACATATTTTTCAATAAACTGCTTGCTGCTTTGAACACTTAATGATTCTGTCAAATTCTTGGAAATTGAGTGTGTTTCTCACAGAAGCCAGCCAAGAAGGTTGCAAATGTCAATCATATGGCTATGGGATGCTGCAATGTTGTACGTAGGAGGACCAACCATAAGATCCATTCATTCACCACTCTTGTAAATTGGAACGGTCACTGAATGAATAGTTGCTAAGCGAGGATCCACTTGTATAGCAATGACTTCTGATATTTTGTTGCTGTGAGTTTCAGATCTATTTTAAGATAGGAACTGGAGTGGAAAAGGAACAGAACGGAAGAAATAGAGTGGTAAGTATTAGATCAGTGGTTCTCAACCTTTTTAATGCCGCGGCCCCCAACTGGTCATAAGTCGAGGACTTCCCAACTGGTCATAAGTCGAGGACTTCCCAACCGGTCATAAGTCAAGGACTTTCCCTGCCGGGAGCGCCACACATGCGTGGTGCCGCCCCCTGCGCTGGCTGAGGCGTAGCTGGCAAGGGGCAGCAACAGCGCAGGGCGACCACCGGCTGGGCCACCAGCTGGCCCAGCGCAAGGGAGGTAAGGCACCCGCCGGGCCCCACGCGCGCCAGCAACCCTCCCTGCGCCCGCCGGCCTCCCACCTCCCACCCCTGGCCCTCTTTTACTTACATTTTTAGTAGTTGCTCAGCAGGGAGGGGTGGAAACTTCCGGAGAGCTCGCCTTCGCTGCAGACAACTTGCAGCACCATTTGCAGACTGGGACTTTTGGCGGGCTCAGCAGGGCAGAGACAGCCTGGACAATTCCTATTGGCTTTTGAAAGCCAATAGAATTAGACTCTATTCAAGAGAGTCTATTCTATTGGCTTTCAAAAGCCAATAGAATAAGAGGGAGTAGCACAGCTAAGGAAAAGGGGGAAAAAAGGCGGACTGCGTTGTTTGGCGACCCCGTGAAATGGTCGTACGACCCCAAATGGGGTCGTGACCCACAGGTTGAGAACCTCTGTATTAGATGCATCTAATATCAATATCTGCATTTCAGATCCAATAATCAACTTGCATTGAATCAAACTGGGTGCTTTCTCATCAGGATGGTAAGAATGCACATGCATTCATGTTTCTTGTCTTTCTAAATTAAATTGATGGCCCCCAATAAGAGTCAGACTTCAAATAGGATTTTGCCTGCTTCCCATACACCTGACTAAACATTTGCATTTCCACACTGTGAGATTTTTTTTTCATAATTGCTCTGTCCTGCTATCACAACTTAACAGCTCTCAGAGAATAATGGAAATTGGTGGAAAGCCACCTCTTATGTGAAAATAAGTTAAGATAGAGGAACGATGCTACCCTTACTATTTCAAAGAAACATCAGAACATTCATTCTTTGAATCAGAGATTCACAAGTTAAGGCCTAATATGCCTCCTGAAGCGTATCAAAACTGATAATCAACTGTATGAGATCAATTTAATGCAGCATGTTTCAACCTTGGCAACTTGACTTCAATTCCCAGAATTCCCTAGTCAGCATCCTAGCTAGGGAATTCTAGGAGTTGTAGTCCATACACCTTCAAGTTACCAAGTTTGAAAAATGTAGGTTTAACTGTAATTTAATACAGGTAGTCCTTGACTTACCACCACAACTGAGCTCAAAGTTTCAGTTGCTAAGCAAGACAGTTGTTAAGTGAGTTTTACCCATTTTACGACCTTCCTTGCCACAGTTGTTAAGTGAATTGCTGCAGTTGTTAAGTTAGTAACGTGGTTGTTAAGTGAATCTGGCTTCCTCATGGACTTTGCTTGTCAGACGGTCATAAAAGGTGATTACATGATCGCGGGATGCTACAACCGTCATAAATATGAGTCAGCTTCCAAGCACCTGAATTTTGGTCACGTGACCACGGTCTTAAGTGTGAAAAATGGTCCTAAGTCACTCTTTTGAACGCAGTTGTAAACAAATTAGTGTAGACTGAGGGAGTACCTGTATATGTCCTGCTCACTCCCCTCTTTTCTTCATCTTACACAGTGTTAGAATCCAGTCCACCATTAAAATCCATGTGTTTCCCTTTAATTCAGAAGATCGGAGTACTTCCACTTTATATATTTCCTTAGCAGTAAATTAGTTGGTTAAGGCATTTCCACTAAACATTTATCAGATTGCAACAGTGGAGGAAAGAGGAGCCTTTGCTACCTTTCCTGTTTTCTTTCTGTTCGGTCCATTATTTCTCACATTAATGAATTCAATTATTTTGAATTGAGCATGCAATCTTTAGAATCTCTCTTCTCTCTCCCTCAATCTCTCCCGGGATTGGATTCCTTTTCAAAAAGAACAATGAGTGAATTAGAAATGAGTTCTTATCTCTTATCTTCATAGTTCTGTCCCATTCTTTTACGGTGGTCTTGGGCCGATATTTTATTGCTCATTTGGATTCTGTCTTCTTCTTTTTATGAGCAGGCTTTAGAATGAATTCCTAACAGATTACTCCCTTTGAACATTGCAGTTGTTTGAAAAAATGACATTCTGAGAGGTTTAATGAAACGTTCAGCATGCATTTGCTAATCCATTGAAAAATCAGAGAAAAGAATCCCTCAATAGGAAAACGTCCTTATTTATAATTTGTTGATTGGGCCTGAATTAACACATTGGAATATGTAGCCATCATTAACAAGGCCTAATAACCTCTGGTCTAATGCCTTTGCAATAGGTTTATTTTTAAAGAGTTCATAGTTGAGAATAACTCTGAATTAGAACTTGCTTTCAAAACTTATTTCCACTGTGAATTCACAAATGACTTTGGAAACTCCCAGTTCTAGCCTTAGAACATAGAATAACAGAGTTGGAAGAGACCTTGGAGGTCATCTAGTCCAACCCTACACCACTTCAAACAAGTGGCTGTCCAGTCTCTTCTAAAAAGCCTACTTTTCCTACAGTTTGTGTTTCCTACTTTAATTACCTCAATGTCTAATCTAACGAACGACTATGGGTGACGTGATGGCAGTCTTCCAAAATCTGAGGGACTGTCACAGAGAAGAGGGTGATTGATCTACCCTCTAAAGCACCCAGGGAAAGAAATAACAGATGGAACCTTATCAAGGAGAGATCCAACCTAGAATTAAGGAGAAATTTCCTGACAATGAGAAAAATTAAATAGTGAGAATGGCTTGCTTTCAGAAGTTGTGAGTGCTCCATCACTGGAGGTTTTTAAGAAGTGATTGGACAACCATTTGTCTGAAATGGTGTAGGGTTTCCTGCTTCAGCAGGGGGTTAGAATACCTACATGGTGCCTTTCAACCAGTAGTGGGATTCAGCCGGTTCGCACCACTTTGGCAGAACCGGTAGCTAATTCTTTTGTTGCCCAGGCCCAGAATGGATTTCTGGAAGCAGCATCTACACAGAGAACCGGTTGTTCACATATTTGAATCCCACCACTGCTTCCAACTCTGTTGTTCTGTTAATCTGTTCTGTTAATCTGACTTAATGGGAGACTCCTAGACTCCAGGGCTGTAGGCTAGGCAGAAAATGTGAGAAAGCTTTGTTGAAACGAATGAAAAAGAAAATTCCATACTGGCAATAAGAAAATGGCATGGGAGGGCCCCTGAATTCTCCAGCAGTCATGCTTGATTAAAAAACATTTTCTCTCTCTGCCCTGAGAACAGACCCTGATCCAAAGGATATAATATATATCTCTGAGACTCACAACAGTTCTGTGCCAGTTCCTAATTTGGGCATGTGATAGAATACTTGAATGCACCCTCCTCCACTCCGTCACTTGCAAAGGACCATTAATGCTTTGTTTTTCTGAAGGCTGATGTGGTTCACTCTTTTTAGCATGGGCATTCTTCTACTTGGGCAGTAACACTGAAATTCCTGCCTGAGTTCACATTTCCATTTCACCAATGGAAGAGTGTAAGGTTACTCCCCTGAATTGTAATACAATCATGTGCAAGAGGATGGCCGGGAACCCTGGAGATCCACTAATGCCTTCTTCAGCTGTTTCTCCTTCACTGCTTGTATTTCAATGTTGCACATCCTCATATTTATGTATTATTTCCGGCACTAAAAGAACCAGTGGGGGAGAGTAAGGGAGACGGGTTCATTGCAATGCATTTGCCTTGAAAGAATGCACAGAAGCCTCATAAAGCCTCACATCTCCTCACTGGGGGAAGCAAAGAAGAATTCTTTATATGCTACAAGAGACAAAGATTTAAGCGCAACCTAAATTTTTTTGTATATCTGCAGAGTAGATACCGGACGTACATCTGTTCCATGTATATATGAAATACCTTTCATTTAAATTGGATGAATGGCCATTTCCCACTGGAATAGAGGTCTCCTCAAATGCTGCTTTACAGTAGAAAGGTGGAAAAATGTTACAGTACATACATAATTTAGTTTAATTTATAGTAGTTTCTCTTAGATGATGTTCCCAAAGCACCTAAGCTGTGGATACTAAAATATAATAGAAAATATATCCAGAGGGGGAGGAGGAGGAGGAGGAAGAGCAGCAGCAGCAGCAGAAGGAGAGGGAAAAGGAGGAGAAGGGGGGAGGGTCATTTTTTAAGACATATCAGCATAAAAAAAATAATGAATTTTGTGGATTAGAGTAAAACCTCTCTGATACCACCAGGACTCTTGCACTGGGATTACAATTCCCAGTATCTCCATCCAGCACTGCAGCGCTAGCATATGCTAAGGGTGCCAGGTTGGGTAAAGCTAACCTTCTAAGTTTATTTTATTGTTATTTTTTATTTATTCATTAAATGTATATGCTGCACATCTCACTCTACAAAGCAACTCTGGGTAGCTGGTTCCAGTGGAAAGGCTGTGAGCAGTAACCACAATTATTCTTTCATAGCTAGCACTGAAAAAGAATCAGGTTCCAGCCATTATGGTTTGCAGGAAGCTATCATTTGTGGTTTAACAGAATGTGAATACACCTTACAAGCTTCTTGACAGAGAGGGTGTGCTGTGAAGATACGTATTGGTCAACACTTGAATCAACTAAGCAACTAAGATGATCAAAGGCCTGGAGACCAAAACGTACCGTAAAAAGAATGGCTGCGGGACATGGGTTTGGCTAGTAGTCTAAAGAAGAGAAGGACTAGGTGACATGATAGCAGTATTCCAGTATTTGAGAGGCTGCCACAAAGAAGAGAGCATCAAACTATTCTCCAAAGCACCAGAGGGAAGGACAAGAAACGATGGTTGGAAACTGACCAAAGAGAGAAGCAACCTGGAATTAAGGAGAAACTTCCTGACAGTGAGAACAATTAACGGGTGGAACAGTTTGTCTCCAGAAATCGTGGGTGCTCCATTGCTGGAAGTTTTTAAAAAGAGACTGGACAATCACCTGTCTCAGATGGCATAGGTCCTCCTGCTTGAGCAGGGGGCTAGACTTCCAAGGCCCCTTCCAACTGTTATTCTATTCTATTCTATTCTATTCTATTCTATTCTACTCTACTCTACTCTACTCTACTCTACTCTACTCTACTCTACTCTACTCTACTCTACTCTACCCTACCCTACCCTACCCTACCCTACCCTACCCTACCCTACCCTACCCTACCCTACCCTACCCTACTCTACTCTACTCTACTCTACTCTACTCTACTCCACTCTACTCTTGGTAGATATTCAAATGCCACCAATTTACCCATGGATCCTGTCTCTGGATTTCACTCTGTTTCTTTTCTCAGAAGGCCTGCCCATTAATGCTCCCTCTGGCACAACTTTTATTTAACAAAATAAGTTTGGTAAGGAAACATCTGCAAGAAGGTCAGGCACCAATTTGTATGCTTGAAATGTTTCATTATCAATCAATCAGAATAGAACTGGAAGGGACCTTGGAGGTCTTCTAGTCCAACTGTCTGCTCAAGCAGGCGACTCTAACCATTTCAGACAAATGGCTGTACAGTCTCTTCTTTAAAACCTCCATTGATGAAGCACCCACAACGTCTGAAGGCAAGCTGTTCCATTGGTTGATTGTTCTCACTGTGAGGAAATTTCTCCTTAATTCTTGGTTGTTGTTTTTTTTTTCTTGATTAGTTTCCATCCATTTCTTCTTGTCCAACCTTCAGGTGCTTTGGAGAATAGGTTGACCCCTGAGATATGGGAACACTGCTATCATGTCACCCCTGGTCCTTCTTTTCACTAGACTAGACATTCCCTGTTCCTGCAGTTTACTTCCAGAGAAATCACTCCGATCCCTGCTAAACATTTTTTGAAAATGGAAATGGCTGGCTGCAACCCAGTGCTTTCTTTGGACTGGAAAAACAAGCCCAAAGGAACAAAGGAAGTAGAAGGAACATCCACAGCCCCAAGAGAAAGGATGATGGAGAGCAATCTCCTTCAACTGCCTTTTTGTAAAGCTGGTCTGACTCACCACATGCCTTCACAGCATGTGCACATTTGCAAGAAAAGTTCATGTCAAGGTGTTAAATGCATAAATATTTCATATCGGGTCTCCCCAGTCTGATTCTGCAAGCTGAAACCTCAAATCCCTCAGCCAGCATGATCCATGGCTTAAAAATGGCAAAATAAGATCCATTTTCTCACCAAGGATTAATGTTTGTGTAAACCGATTTGCTCTCCTTTCATACAGTCTTGTCTTATTTATTGAAACTGAAATCGTCTTATCTTATAGTCTGCCCAGTTCCTTTATGGAGAGAGAGGAAGAGAGAAGGAAGGAAAGCAGCACATTTCCACTAGAGAAAAAGCACATTTAACATCGCTTAATTTTCTTTTCAGATCATCGCTTTTCTTTGCTTCTCCTGCAAGGACCAAACATTTCTCTGGGATCATCCCCAACCACCCTTTATCATTTTACATTCTGCAAATCAATTCACTAAAGTACTATTTAAAAAAGAAAAGTGTAGGGTGAGAATCAGACTTCTCACATTGGAAATTTGCATCTGAGGAGCTGTGAATAAATTCTAATTATTTCACTCTCATTTTAACAAGAGTTAAAAATATACCTTTTTAATGCAGAAAGTGTCTAGCTTCAAGTGGCAAAATCATTTACTTCTTAAACTTAAGAAGCAAGGATTGGTGTAAAAATGGAGAACATGCTAAATTGTAGTGATTTTTTTGGTGGTTGCCAGGATTTTTCATAGGGCAAAGCAAAAAAAAAAGTTATGGGGATGGACCTGATTGAGGTCTTTGGCCTGTTCAAAATGTTAGCAATTTGAGACAGGTAAGGGAGTGCGGTAAAATGCTAGATCATATCCAATGGTTTTGAATAAGGTAACTTAAATTATTATTATCCCAAAGATGTATTTTCAAAAGCAATTGGACTTTGTTTTTCCTTGAAGATGTTTTGCTTCTCATCCAAAAACCTTCTTCAGTTCTTCAGTTCGCTTGGAATGTCTTCAAAAACAAAGTTTAGTTGTCTTTCGAAAAAGCACCTTTGGGACAACCATGACCTGGATGATTGAGAATCTCCATAGATATTTAAATTATTATTATATACCCAACAAAGTGAAGTTACAGATGGCAGATCTTTGGTGGGTGTTGACCTTCATATGCATTGAGTTCTTCCCAAGAATACAGGATGTTGTAACATATCAGCAAAGTATTTATGTTGCTCCAAGCACTGTGTCCTTTAATAAAAATAATAATAACAACAACAACAACAATTATTATTATTATTATTATTAATAAAGTTGGAAGGGACCTTGGAGGTCATCCAGTCCAACCCCCTGCTCAGGCAGGAAACCCTATACCATTTCGGACAAATGGCTGTCCAGTTTCTTCTTAAAAACTTCCAGTGTTGGAGCATTCACCGCTTCTGGAGGCAGGTTGTTCCACTGATTAATTGTCCTCACTGTCAGGAAGTTTCTCCTTAGTTCTAGGTTGCTTCTCTCCTTGATTAGTTTCCATCCATTGCTTCTTGTCCTGCCTTCAGGCGCTTTGGAGAATAGCTTCACTCCCTCTTCTTTGTGGCAGCCCCTGAGATATTGGAACACTGCTATCATGTCCCCCCTTGTCCTTCTCTTCATTAAACTAGACACACCCAATTCCAGCAGCCGTTTCTTATATGCTTTAGCTTCCAGTCCCCTGATCATCTTTGTTGCTCTTCTCTGTATTCTTTCCAGAGTCTCAACATCTTTTCTCCATCATGGTGACCAAAACTGGATGCAGTATTCCAAGTATGACCTTACTAAGGCATTTTAAAGTGGTATTAATACTTCATGTGATCAATCTTTTGCAATTGATTGATGGAAATTTGACCAACGCTGAATTTTCTAAGTGCATCCAATATTTTCAGCACAGCACCCAGTGTGCTTATAACCAATGGGATCGTCACAACTGGTTTATGTCAAAATCTTTGAACTTTGATTTTCAGATCTTGACGCTTTTCTGATCTTCTTCAGTTCTTTGATTCTATTCTATTAGAGCCAGTTTGGTCCGCTGGTTAAGGCAACAGGTTAGAAACCAGGAGACTGAGATCTTAACCATGAAAGTTGGCTGGGTGATTTTGGGCTAGTCACCAGGTGACTGTGAGTTCTAGACCTAGTTAGGCATGAAAGGCTGCTGGGGTGACTTTGGGCCAATCACTCTCTCTCAGTTCAACCCATCTCAAAGGGTTGTTACTGTGGGGAAAATAGGAGAAGGAAGGATATTTATTTATTTTTGAAATGTTTCCTCAAAAATGCTACCTCCATTCCCCAATATGAACATTCTTCTGAGATAAACCTTTAAACACCTTGTCCCCTGCTTGCCTATGTGTTACAGTTATGTGGCAGCTTGTTGCATTGTTTGTTGATTGTACAGTTAAGAGGTTCTTGATTTGTATTCTAAATCTACTTTCTTATAGTTATAATCTAACTTATTAGTTTTGGTCCTGGCTCTTTGGCAATAGAGAATAAGTCCACTCTCTCTTCCTTGTGATCAGCTTTAAGATGGTGATCTTAGTCACCTTCCTCTGAAGTCTCTCCAATTTGTCACTGCCTTGTGAAACAAGAACTGGACCCAGTACTTCAATGAAATCTGACCAGGGTAGATTGGAGCTGTTATGTCCTATGATCTGGCATCTATTTGCCTGTTAATACATCCCAAAATAATATTAAACAGCTGCATCACCCTGCTGCTTTCACGTTTAACTTGCAGTTGACCAAGACACTCAGTCATTTCCCATGGATTACTGTCAAGTCAGATCACTCCCCCATCCCATATTCATGCTTTCCATTATTTTTCTCCCAGATGAAGAACTTTACATTGTTCCTATTAAATTTCATTATATTCATTTCAACCCATATGCTTATCATTATCAATTAGGATTCGTCTCCTAATCAATGGTGGCAGAGATTTTCTACCTAGAATAACAGTTGGAAGGGAGCTTTTGGAGATTTTTCTAACCCAATCCCCTGGTCCAGCAGGAGACCCTATGCCAGGGGTAGGCAACCTTGGCTCTTTTATGACTCATGGACTTCAACTCCCAGAATTCCTGTGTTGGCTCCGGAATTCTGGGAGTTGAAGTCCATGAGCCATAAAAGAGCCAAGGTTGCCTACCCCTGCCCTATATCATTCTAGTTTGACTGTCTAGTTCAGGGGTTCTCAACCTTGGCAACTTTAAGACTTGTGGACTTCAACTCCCAGAAGCTTTGCTGGCTGAGGAATTCTGGAAGTTGAAGTCCACAAGTCTTAAAGTTGCCAAGGTTGAGAACCCCTGGTCTAGTTTCTTCTTGAAATTTTCCAATGATGGAGCACTTCTGCAAGCTAGCTATTCCTCTGATTAATTGTTCTCACTCTCAGGAAAGTTCTAGTTTGGATTTCTCCTTGATAAGTTTCCATCTGCTATCTCACCTTGCTCACAGGTTTTCTGGAGAATAAATTGACTCCCTCTTCTCTCTGATAGTGCCTCAAGTCCTGGAAGTCAGCTATCATACCACTCTTAGGCCTTCTCTTTGTTAGACTAGATATACCTAGTTCCTTCAGTCGTTCATTATATGGTTTAACCTCTAGACCTCTTATGATCTTTATTGCTTTTCTCTACACTCCTTCTAGGGTTTTAACATCTTTTTTGTATCTTGGTGACCAGAACTGAATGCAATATTCCAAGTGTAGTCTCAACCAGTGCAGTTATAAAGTGGTACTATCACTTTCCATGATCTTGAAACTATCTCTCTGTTGATGCAACCTAGGACTGCATCAGCTTTTTTGGCAACTGTAGAATTCAGATCGGCCTTCTTAAATCATGGAATGGAACAGCAGAACAGGATTTCCAGCAAATTGAGATCAAGTTCCCATCTGCTGCCTTGTTGGTACATTTCACTGAGCACCTTCAACTGGGCACCCTGTATCTGTTGATCTGAAGGGTCATCAATACCATGCAGCATGATAGCAATAGCAAAGACACTTAGACTTATATACTGCTTCACAGTGCTTTACAGCCTTCTCTAAGCAACATATTGTCAACATAGAGTCAACATATTGCTCCCAACAATCTGGGTTCTCATTTTACCAACCTCTGAAGGATGGAAGGCGGAGTCAGCCTTGAGCTGGTAAGACTCGAACTGCTGAACTGCTGGCAGTCGGCAGTCAGCAGAAGTAGCCTGCAGTACTGCATTCTAACCACTATGCCACCGTGGCTCCTGGCTGTGACACTCAAATCCTTGAAATGTATTCATGCTTATAGGGCAATCAACTGATAGTGAGAATTGGTGCTGTTTATGGATTGTATGGAGGCACAATGGGGATATGTAATGTCCTATCTGCCATTATGCCATTATGCAAATGACAAGAAATATATGTGATAGTCATATGCAAATTACACAGGTGATGTCATAATGCAGGGGTCTTCAATGAGAAAATGAGAACCCAGATTGGCCCTCTTATGACTTGTGGACTTCAACTCCCAGAATTCCTCAATCAGGCACGCTGGCTGAGGAATTCTGGAAGTTGAAGTCCACAAGTCATAAAAGTTTGAAGACCCCTGTCATAATGTATTTAATCTCTTTGTGGCTTAGGTTTTTACCCTATTAAAGCCTCTGACCAGAACCTGGGAAGCTACAGCATAACCAGTCTTAATATATTCTTCCAAATATTTGTGATCATTTGTTTGCTTTTTTCCTGAAATATATCATTATAACCATGTAGACTTCTTTCTCCTTGTTCATCCTATATACACTTACCACAGATCATTTAGTGACTGTTCAAAGTTACAATGGCACTGAAAAAAGTGACTTATGACCGCTTTTCACACTTACAACCTTTGCATCATGATCCCCGTGGTCATGTGATCAAAATACTTATGACGGTTGCAGCATCCTGGGGTCATGTGATCAATTTTTGCAGCTGTTTGCAGCCTTCTGACAAACGAAGTCAAGGGGGCAGCCAGATTCACTTAACAACCAGGTTTCTAACTTATCAACTGCGGTGATTCACTTAACAACTGTGGCAAGAAATGTCGTAAAATGGGGCAAAATTCACTTAACAAATGTCTCATTTAACGACAGAAATTTTGGGCTCAGTTGTGGTCGTAAGTCGAGGACTACTTGTATTTGTCAACTTTACCTCCATATCCCATCATTCTCACTAGTCCATAAGAATTTAGCAATTCCTGCTCTGTTTACATAGTTCTTCATTCCTAAATCTAATAATCGCTTAATCATTGCCTTTCTGTATTATTAGGAATATCAGAATGTTATATTGATACAGATGTTGCAAGGTAAGCACACGAGCTGCATCGTTCCTCTACTTTTGTAACTTATTTGCCTATTTTGCTCTGTTTACAAAAGCTAAATGCAATGTTTGAATAATCTTTGAATGTTTGCTGGTTCCCTATTTAATAGGTATTCCCTGTCTGTTGAGTGTTTACCACACCTTTCTAAGAGAGTTCTCATTGAGACCTCAATTTGTATCTGTCAGCTTTCATACTTGCATGAACCGAAAATGTTTGGCAACAAGTAGCTATTACATTCAAATATTTATTTGGGTGTTAAGTTCCTTATAATTGGTTCCCTAGACTAAAAAGTGTGTACAGCCATTGGTTTTCTTAAAGAAGGTCAACATATTTGATGAAATAAATAATTCAGTATAAACTGCCTTTGATGCATTTCATATTTTTCATAGGTTCTGTCAAATTTTTGGAATTTCCATGGTAACAAAACAAAGCAACTTGAAATCATCGCCTCTTTTTTTTGATACAAACAAACAAACCCCCAAACGAAAATTCACTAGCAGGTTGTATAAACAGAGGCATAGAATCAAGATCATGCAAAGTATTAGTACTGCTTTATAAAGCCCTAGTAAAACCACACCTCAAATACTGCAGCCAGTTTTGGTCACCATATCACAAAAAAGATGTTGAGAGTCTTTCTGTTTCCAAGCAAAAGAAACCTAAAGCAGGCTAAACCAGACAAGAAGGAATGGTTTTGCAAACGAGAGTGGCCAGACTGTGACAAATAATTGTGTCCCTGTAGTTCAAGCACTACACGGTCAAAATGATGTGCAGCACAAATGTAGCATATAAACAGGTTTTGACAGGCTGGCAAGCAGTAGTGCTTTATATTTGCTATCATTTGACAAAGGATATTCTGTTAATTCTGTTAAACAAAATACTGTTTTCTGCCCAATGATTCATTAAACACAATGTCCAGTAGGTGGCAAAAGCCAACAAGTCAAATTCTGTATTTAATAACAGTTTTAATTCTCTTTATCCTTTAGGTTGTGTATTTATAGCACGGTTTTTCCTGGAAGACAGTGGATTGTCTATGTTTGAGGATCATATAATGACTGTGGACACCATTCTGGATTCCACTGTGGTTGTGGATCCCCCCCTTTTTTTGGGATTCTATCAGCTTCCCTGTTGCATTTTGACTTTATTTCTTTAAGATGGCAAGGCAACTATTCAAACAGAAGAGAATATCTGTAGCTCAGAGTTCAATTGTGAAGTTCTTGGTGCTCCCTGAATGTGAATATTTGCTTGCAGGAGTTTCATTATCCATTGCACTGATCATGTTACCTAGTTGGATAATGAAATGTCTTAATTGAAAATATCCATTTTCTAACATTTTTACTTAAGGGAATGCCTCTAGCTCTTATAAGAGCCTGGAAAATCAGAAAATGAAGATTGTTTTTGGTGGTCATCCAATGCTTTGGAAATAAGCCATCCAGATTGCGGAAGCTAATATAAGCTGGAGTGGTAGAAAGATTATGTTGTTTATTTGTTTAAATTTATATGCCACTCTTCTCCCCAATAAGTGACCTTGGGCATCTTTGAGTGCCAAAGAAGAAAGTAGGAAGAATTCTTACTAAATTTGTCTTCTAATAAATGGATTTTTTTGACCAATAACTCTATCTTTGACAACTATGTTGTGCTCCACTGAATGCAATTAACCCTCAGACCACTGTATTCCAAAAATGAAGTTTATATTGAAGATGATGCTAGCATAGCTGAGTCTTATTCTTGTCCCTTGTCATAGGAAATAAGAGTTGGACAGGACTTCAGAGACCATCTAGTGATTGGTGGAAGATTCCATTACTGCAGCATCCCCACTTATAGCGGTTCAATCTTTTTTTGAGATGCCGCCTCCACTGGGCACTGTGATTTTTTTCCCCCTCCTGATGTCCTATTGAAATCTGCTGTTTTAGAATTTAATTCTAGCCCTTCTCCTACATGATGGCCTTTCAAATGTTTAAAAGTAGCTGTTCAGATTCTCTGCCATTTTTGTTCTCAGGCAAAACATACCCAATACTTTCACAAACATTCTTTCTAAGTTTTTTTCTTCTTCAGACTTCCTATTAACTGGATAGTTCTTTTCTGGATGTGATTTAGTTTGCCACTGTCCTTCTTAAATTGCAGTGTGCAGAACCAGATTCAATAAATTTGGTCTAACCAATAGAAGAAAAAGAGAAACCAGTTTCTCAACAGTGAGAAACTGGTGAAGCGGGCACAGCAGCGCCTGCATTTTCTGCGTCGCATGAGAAAAGCACATCTTCCTTCCCCTGTCCTGATCACTTCCTACAGGGGGACGATTGAGAGCATCCTGACATACAGCATCACAGTCTGGTTTGGAAGCATCACTGCTTCAGACAGGAAGGCGGTGCAGAGAGTGGTGACGATGGCCGAAAAGATCATGGGCAGCTCCCTCCCTCCCATCCAGGACATAGCACAGAAGCGGTCCGTAAGATTATCTGGGACACTACACATCCTCTTCACAACCTGTTTTCCTTGTTATCTTCTGGGAGGAGGGGGCTTCGTGGTATCCATAGCAGAACATCCAGATTCAGCCATAGTTTCATTCCATAAAGCATTAACCTTGTGAACTCCCAAGCTTCCTCCTTCCGTTATATATTCAAGATGGACAGTATTTAATATTTATTTGTTATGTATATGTAGGGGTGTGGGTCTGTACATATGTTGTACATAGTATGTTTAGGTGTGTGTCATGTATGTGTTTCACTTTGAGAGAGGGCAACTAAATTTCATTTTTGATGTGTGCCGTTTTGCCCACAGTCAAAAAATGACAATAAAGGTTATCTTATCGTAAAATAGACAATTTAATTTTTTTTAAAACTTTGCTTAAGGATAGGATAGATGGTTTTGCAATAAAATATTTAATTCTCTACTCAAAGTATTCCATTTTTGGACTGTAAAGGAGAGGGGAAGGAAAAGTAATATATTCCAGAAGTATCCATAATAGAAAAAAATCTTTCTGCTAAAATTTAATACATTCTTTATTATAATTTGAGGAATTTTTATAAATGCATTTCATTTTATGTAAATTGTCTTCATTTCCTTAATTTTGCCTTGTACTTTTTGAATGACAATAAAATTCTAAAAATCAGGTAAAATGTATTATATGATCAATAAAAGTTTTATGATGATATCAGTTGTTTAAACAGAATAGTGGGTCCTTTTTAAGCAAAAAAAATATCTATGAAAGAAGTCTGGTATGTATAGTAATTGCTTCTTCTAGGTGGGATTGTAGCCTTATTCCTAGCTTTTTATATTTTGCTTCCAATCCAAATGCTAAGGAGGAGAAAATAATTGGTTGTCCTTTCTATTTAAAAAGGACCATCTGAGTAACAGGAAATTAACTGTGGAAAGCACAATTTTACTGGTTGCTGGACAGTAATTTTTTGGCAAGAAGTAATGAAAGCCTTATAGTGTTACAATGGGGTGGACTAATTAGTTAGCCTAATTAGCCTAACCGCAACATAGAAACACAATGTTGATCGCAGTGTTTTAAAGCTTTTTTTTAAAGTCTTTTTTATCATTGCTGCAAAAAAGAAAGGTATGTGTATTTGTGTGTAGATATTTCAAGACTGCTTTGTTAACTTTGGTTATCTTTTTCAAGCATTCAGCCTTATCCTACACTGTTCACTGTTGAAATTAATTGCTGGCTAAGTAAACAAAGCAACTTGCAAAAGGGGAAAACAAAAATAAAGGAAAGAAGAACCCAAATAATTAGAATCTCAGTCTACTGCTTTAATTGTTTAACTCTTCAGGGGACATGATGTTTTTTCAGGATCACATAGAACATAGAATAAAACATAGAATAACAGATGTAAGGGACTTTAGAGATCTAGTCCAACTCCCTGCTCGAGCAGGAGAACCTGCATCATTTCAGACAAATGGTTGTCCAATCTCTTTTTGAAAGCCTTCAGTGATGTAGCATTCACAACTTCTGAAGACAAGCTATTCCATTGGTTGATTGCTCTCCCCATTAGGACATTTCTCCTTAGTTCTAGGTTGCTTCTCACCTTGGTTAGTTTCCATCCATTGTTTCTTGTCTTGCCTTTTGGTGCTTTGAAAAATAAGTTAACCCTCTCGTCTTAGTAGGAGCCCCTTAGATATTGGAAGACTGCTATCATGTCAGCCCTAGTCCTTCTTTACGTTAGACTTGACATGCCCAATTCCTGTGACTGCTCTTCATATGTTTTAGCCTTTAGACTCCTCATCATTTTTTGGTTAATCACTCACCCATGTTGCTTTCCCTAATCACTCGCCCCTAATCACTCACCCATGTTGCTTTCCCTCACCGATCAAGAATGAGTATTAACTTCAATTAGAAGTGGGCCACATCTTTCAAAGGATTACAGCAACGGTGTCAATTAAAAAGCAAGGAGAATAGAAATGCTTAATATTTTCTCATTTCCCTTTGCTCTTGTCTGCTAACTTGTCATAAACAAAAGATTAAGCTGAAAGCTTTGTTATTAGCTTCTTCATTTGTCAGCACTTCGAGTAATTTTCCAGATGTTTGAAGAAGGACTGGTATCCATTTAATGAGCTGATGTCACCATATGCTTTGAGATCCAGGAGGTAAGGTACGCTAGAAATTTAAAAATTAAATATTTACCACTGCTGATTCTGCCGTGAGAATGAGTTTGACTCATTCTGCTTTTTATCTTCAGCTGAACATGTTATTTGAACCCCATTTCCTTCCAGCTCTGGTCTAGCATTAAAGAAATGTCTGGTGACTATTTAATTATCCACCTCATTAGTTTCCTATTAATAACAAAATACCAGGAGGTAGATACTTCTAATTACACTGCTAGTTTAGGAAGGCAGGCACTTCCAGAGAGCCAATTTACAGTCCCTTTCCCCAAAGACTTCCTGGATGGATCTATCATTCCTATTTTTCCTCCATGCACCATTTTCATTAGCAAACAATTGCTTCTTGTTTTGAGAATCAATATATTCAAGAAAAGTCTGTGGAAGTAGAAACATAATGAGAGAGAGATAGAAAAAGAGGAAGGAAGGAATGATGAAGGAAGGAGGGAAGGAGGGAGAAAGAGAAGGTGAAAGAAGGAAAGAGGGAGGGAGGAAGGAAGTAAGAAAGAAGGAAGGGAGGGAGGGAGGGAGAGAGGGAAGGAGGGAGAAGGAAGAAGAATGATGAAGGAAGGATGGAGGGAGAAGAAGGAGAAGGTGAAAGAAGGAAAGAGGGAGGGAGGGAGGAAGGAAGAAGGAAGGGAGGGAGGGAGGAAGGGAGGGAGAAAGGGAAGGAGGGAGGGAGGAGGAAGAAGAATGATGAAGGAAGGAGGGAGGGAGAAGAAGGACAAGGTGAAAGAAGGAAAGAGGGAGGGAGGAAGGAAGGAAGGAAGAAGGGAGGGAGGGAGGGAGAGAGGGAAGGAGGGAGAAGGAAGAAGAATGATGAAGGAAGGAGGGAGGGAGAAGAAGGACAAGGTGAAAGAAGGAAAGAGGGAGGAAGGAAGGGAGGGAGGAGGAAGAAGAATGATGAAGGAAGGAGGGAGGGAGAAGAAGGAGAAGGTGAAAGAAGGAAAGAGGGAGGAAGGAAGGAAGGAAGGAAGGAAGAAGGAAGGGAGGGAGGAAGGAAGGAAGAAGGAAGGGAGGGAGGGAGAGAGGGAAGGAGGGAGAAGGAAGAAGAATGATGAAGGAAGGAGGGAGGGAGAAGAAGGAGAAGGTGAAAGAAGGAAAGAGGGAGGGAGGAAGGAAGGAAGAAGGAAGGGAGGGAGGGAGGAAGGGAGGGAGAGAGGGAAGGAGGGAGGGAGGAGGAAGAAGAATGATGAAGGAAGGAGGGAGGGAGAAGGACAAGGTGAAAGAAGGAAAGAGGGAGGGAGGGAGGGAGGGAGGAAGGAAGGAAGGAAGGAAGGAAGGAAGGAAGGAAGGAAAACTTTATCCTGAGAAGAGCCGTCAACTCTCAAGAGCTTCTTCTCAAGAAAACTCCAACTGAATCAAAATGAGGTATCATTATTATTGGCATCAGAATGCTGGTAGAAAATGGCTGACGTATTCCTGCATTGCCATTACTCATCCCTGAATGGTGATAGCTTTTTAAAGAGTGACCTCCTGCCCTCACAAAGACAAAAATAAGCTTTGGTGGTAGAAAATTTCCCAAGCTACTATGAGGTAGATCAGTCAACAGTCTCACCAGTTTCTTGTTAATGGTGTTTTTACAGTTCCCAGAACAGCCCATTTTTTGGACAGGCAACTCCTCGTGGCAGTCATTCCGTGGGAGCAAAATGTCTGCTCTTAAAATTCCCGCTGTTTCCAGAGGCTTTCATAAACTGTATAAATTCCTTTTGTGTCATGGAAAGAAAACAGATATTGTGTAGAAATCTGCCTATTTCTCTACTAGGAGGGATCATCGGGGAGTAGTTAACACTAGGAAAGTAACACTTGGAGTATGGGTTGACCCTCCAGTCTGAAGCCCAGAACATTATTTATAACAGATATATACTCATAAATTATATGTTTAACTTGGCCTTTTTCATAAGTACAAATGAACCATGAGAAGTTAACATTTGGAAAATACAATAACTGATAAGGCCAACAATACAAATGGGACAAAAAAGAATATTAGAAAGCAAGAAGGCTTTTCTAGGAAAGCTCATAAATATTGAATTGATTCCAGACTTTTATTATTGTCTGTGTGCTAATTTGACCTTTTTTGACAGTAATCAGTAGAATTTCTCCTCTCCTCTCTTCCCCTGCCCTCCCCTCCCCTGCCCTCCCCTCTCCTCTCCCCTCTCCCCGCCCTGCCCCCTCCTCTCCTCTCCTCTCCTCCTCTCCTCTCCTCTCTCTTCCCCTGCCCTGCCCTCCTTGCCCTCCCCTCCCCTGCCCTGCCCTGCCCTGCCCTGCCCTCCCCTCTCCCCTCTCCCCGCCCTGCCCCCTCCTCTCCTCTTCTCTCCTCTCCTCCTCTCCTCTCCTCCCCTCTCTTCCCCTGCCCTGCCCTCCTTGCCCTCCCCTCCCCTGCCCTTCCCTCCCCTCTCCTCTCCTCTCCTCCCCTCTCCTCTCCTCCTCCCTTCCCCTCCCCTCCCCTCTCCTCTCCTCTCTTCCCCTGCCCTGCCCTCTTTGCCCTCCCCTCCCCTGCCCTGCCCTGCCCTCCCCTCCCCTCCCCTTTCCTCTCCTCTCCTCTCCTCTCCTCTCCTCTCCTCTCCTCTCCTCTCCTCTGTCTTTATATATCTATATCTCAGATAAATTTACCAGGATGTAGCAATAGACCAGAAATTATGGACAACAGTACAATACTTCTTGCTCAGGTTTCCTGAAATCTGTAGCCAGCTGTGCATTGTGCTATGCCAGTTTTAAGTTTCTCTTCTGAAAGACTTCATTTGGAAAAAATGTGGTCCTCAGATTAAAAATATTTCAATCAGATTGAAACAAAAAAATATCCCTAGTTACTAGAACACCAGGTCCTCATAACTATACATTGCACTGAGTTATATATAATAGTTCCATCATTAGCTGATGCAATTTTCTCTAGTCTGATCCTTCTCCTAATGGGTGGGCTTCAACCAGTATAGTATGGCGTACAATTCTGAAGGAATGATCTGTTTTATTAATTTATAGCCTACCTAAACGATGTAGTAAAAGAAGGTAAAATTCTAAAAAATATCTTCAGATATAAAAATGCTTATGAACAATATTAGTAGTGTCAAAAACCAAGATTAAGTGGATTTGTCTTCCATGCTTTGTGAAGAACTGAAGGAGAAGACAGAATCAGTCTCCATCAGCAAGAAGAACATTTCACATTTTGCTAGTAATGTAGAAGTTCTTCATGGCATTTCTGACTCAAGGATCTCTACTAGTA
>JARGCV010000217.1:2707500-2887500 GCA_034064705.1 Bothrops alternatus
TCAGTTTTTCCATAGCCATCTTTCTGTCTGGCTCTCCTCTTCAATAAACTACAACCTTCTTTCTAAAGCAGTCTCCATGTTTGTTTATTCCCAGCTTGGACTGGACCCTGATGAAGATTTTTCTCTCAACATTTCCTTAGGTCACATGGGTCAGTGATTAGAATGCTCAATCCCTCTTCAATCATGTTGCTTAGTTGCTAGAAATAGTTGGTGTGGTAACCCAGGAAAAATTTATAAATATAGTAGCATTTGTGATGTGAGTGGTCAAAAAAGTAAAAATAGCACACAGGACATGTAATATATCACTGTTTCTTGACGCTGTGCTGGCTGAGGAATTCTGGGAGTTGAACTTGCAGATCCTTCCCATTCTGCATCAAGTAAACTTTAAAAAAAGTCAAACAGTATGGCAGCTCGAGGAAAAAAAATCCCCAGTTTTTTGAGATGCCAGATTGGCGTGCAATCACCTGCCTCCAATCCTCTTGCTTGCTGCAAAGCCAGATTGGAGTCCTCAGGCTGCTCCTTCCAGCCCATTTCGGAACTGGTCCCGAAATGAAGGGAATGGTTCCCACCCCACCCGATCGTTGTGGGGCTTCATTTTCAAAGACCCTCTGCACAGG
The DNA here is from genome assembly GCA_034064705.1 of Bothrops alternatus. NCBI lineage: Eukaryota > Metazoa > Chordata > Lepidosauria > Squamata > Viperidae > Bothrops > Bothrops alternatus. Next base: position 2,708,118 of record JARGCV010000217.1, read on the forward strand.
CTCTGGACAAAACTCTGGAACTAAAAAAGCAGCAGTGGGAGTGAAAGGGTGTTCAAAGGAGGAGGAGGAGGAAGGAGAAAGTGGGAGAAGTCACTACAGAACAGGCAAGGCACGACAGGTATTGTTGTGAGTGTCCCTAGACCAGCTTGGGAAGTATCAGAGGATGAGGATCAGCAGCCAGGTCCCTCTGGGTGTTTTTCCCTCCCGGCAGCCGAGGATCAGCAGCCAGGCCCCTCTGGGTGGTTTCCCCTCCCGGCAGCCGAGGATCAGCAGCCAGGCCCCTCTGGGTGTTTTCCCCTCCCGGCAGCCGAGGATCAGCAGCCAGGCCCCTCTGGGTGGTTTCCCTTCCCGGCAGCTGAGATAGACAATGAGGAGCTTTGTATGCATTCTGAATCAGACTCTCAAAATGATGAGTCAGATTTAGAACAAGAGGATAAATGGATTGATCCGAGGTTCCGAAGGTTTGATAAGCGAAGGTGTCAGTTAACTGGAAAAAGGAAGTAATTGGGGAAGTGACGTATCGGACACTATATTAGAAGGGGAAAGAAAGACTACGCCTTTGTCACGAGCAACGTTAATCAAGGAGTGGGCTGAAAACTTTGGCAGTGCTTTGGAACTCAGTTTTCTGGTGTTTTGAAAACCTACCGAAGAATAATGAGGTCTTGGACAATGTGATAAAGAAAGAGTGAGTAATTGGAATGTGGGAGGAGAGCATGTTTAATCTAAATGTACATAGATCTGATTTGGCCGTTCAGGCCAACATAATGCCAGCAGCTTGCTTTGAAATGAATCCTTTTGAAATGTGTTAAATAAACCTCTTAAAGACATATTTACGTGGATTTTAATGAGCTGAGAGAGGCCAGACATAACAGGTATCAGGGCACGTTAGGCCTGGCTGTGGGGGCCCTTCAGTATGGTAAGCATTTGTGGGGTACATGGGGCAGCCCCCCACTTGCCTCATGGCAGTGTCCCCCCGCCTCACTCTCTGCAGAGAACCGGTTGTTAAATTATTTAAATCTCACCACTGTATGTATGTATATATAAAAGGAGGTAGGCCCTCAGTCATCTGATTGCAGCCACTATCCTCCCTTTTCAAATTCAAATTCCCTCCTTGGGAATAGAATTGAATTCAATCTTCTATTGCAGGGGTGTCAAACTGCCGGCCCGGGGCCCGGATGCATCATAGCGAAACTGCGCCCACCCCATTGACAGCAATGGAAAAAAAGTTGTGATACGTCGCGACACGTCATGTGACTTTGCGGGTTTTACACCCCTGTTCCGTTATGGTCACAGACCAGAATTAAATTCTAAAACATCAAAGTAAAATGAAACACAACAGAACAAAACAAATTAGTATATTACAATCAGTGGTGAGATCATTGACGGACAGCCAAAATTGGTCTAAATTTACAGACAGAATTTAGCAGAATTTAGTTACGTATCCTATTGATCAGATAGTAACAGCTGTACAAAAAAGAGATCAGATTTTCCTGGATATGTATCAGATAGGAAGTTATGAAAGGAATCCACAAGTACATATTATCCACAGAGTCACAATCTCAGCTCATCCAGGACTTTTTTGTATTGGCCTCTAGAATTGCTATAGCTAGGGCATTACTATAGGCTAAAGTTAAATTTAGAAACAGTTATATAAATGTCTTGCTGATTTATAGAGGAGGTCCTAACTGGTCAAGAAAATGTTCTTGGTTAGAGTAGATAGCTCATGCTGGACTTCCTTTTCTGTAATACGTTGTTTAAATGCACCCATAGTCCATCAGTAGGAGCTCTTCCTTGGAGACCCTAGAAGTTGAAATTTTTGTGGAGCAGTCCTAACTCATGTTGATTTATAATTATCCTCCATAAGGAAAGAGCTCAAATCTGTGGGACAGAACAGTAATTTCAGCCAGTGTGCTGTCATGCAAGTCCATGCACCTGCATTAGATATCCTTTTTCATTTGTTTATTCCTTCATTAGATTTATATCCTGTTTTCTGCCCAGGTGCTCGAGACGTGTTCTTAGAACATAGCTGTGTAAATCTTCATCGGAGGAAATAAATAAGACCAAGAACCAAGGAGCCAGACCAAGAATCCACGGGGAAACAGATCCAGGCTTTAAAGAGTTCAGTCTAATGAAATCTTGGGCTTAATTTATGAGTTTTAAATATTATCCAATGAAGTTTCGAGTTACATATTAACCACTACATAATGAAACTGCCCTCATCCCAAATAATCTTTGTCTGCTTTTGCTTACCTTCCAAAGACACTGCTCATTGGAAGAGAATCTTCCTTTTTTTCTCACTTTTTAATTTTGTGTATGACTGTAAATTATGTATCATAGTAAATAGATACTCAGAGCCTTGTATATTTGCTTAAAAGAACAAAATACCCACCAGATGCTTTAAGCCGGTTTCTAAAATAGAACATAGAATAATAGAGTTGGAAGGGACTGTGGAAATCTTATCGTCCAACACCCCCACTGCTCAAGCAGGAGACCCTAAATCAGGGGTAGGCAACCTTGGCTCTTTTATAACTCATGGACTTCAACTCCCAGAATTCCTCAGCCAGCCACGCTGAGGGGAAAGGGAGAGGTTTCCAAGCTGAGCCATGCTGGCTCAGGAATTCTGGGAGCTGAAGTCCACAAGTCATAAAAGAGCCAAGGTTGCCTACCCTTGGACTAGTTCATTCATTCGTTCATTGCATAAATATGCTACATTTCTTTTGAGAGCTCAGTTTAATGGAAGACAAGGATGCCTCTTCTCTTTTTCTTATCACAATAATGCTGTGAGGTCAGGTGGCTAAGAAAAAGAAAATGATTGGCTCAAAGACTTGGCCAATTTCTCATTGAGTTAGGTGAATCAGAGGTCCTGTAGCAATAGCAATAGTAATAGTACTTAGACTTATATACCGCTTCACGGTGTTTTCCAGCCCTCTCTAAGCAGTTTATAGAGTCAGCCTATTGCCCCCAACAATCTGTGTCCTCATTTTACTTGGAAGGATGGAAGGCTGAGTCAACCTTGAGCCAGTCAGGATTGAACTGCTGGCTGTGGGCAGAGTTTGCCTGAAATACTGCATTCTAACCACTGCAACATCACAGCTCTTATCTCTATCTAAACTAGCAACTTAAAAGGAAAAAAAACCTACAGTGAATGGAACAAATAATTGTGTAACCTGAAACATTGGACAGCATTTGAAAGTTCACATTTATTTAATTTATCCAATAAATATCTTCCCCATGCATGGTGCCATTAGTACATTAGATTTTTAAGGTACTAAAAGGCAGCAAAAGTATCCAGAGAATAATGAAACTGTAAAACAGCATACTTCACAAGAATAGCAACTCTGTTGCCTAATAATAAAAAACCAGACATCCAAATAATGATAATCACAAACATTTTCCAAAACCCCTCTTGTAATTCTAGGTCTCTGATATGTCGAGATGGTTATCAGCAAGGGTGCCAGGCTGATTTCAAATGTTCTATAGTGTGCACATTATGAAATAGAATATTATAAGCAATTTCTCTTTACCCGTGCATGTATTAAATATATTTGAGACAAGTGACCTCATTTTTTAACAAAGGCCAGATGCATTAGGAATAAAAATAAAGGAAATGACTTTTTTCTAAAAAAAGAAAAAAGAAAAAAAAAGTCAAAACAGAATATAGGTCTCTTTTGTATTTATTTTCCTGTATTTTGCAGGTTTACAATATTCATTCAAGTCTGACTTAACATTAAACACGCTGTTCTGAAATAATTGCAATCATTAATTAGCTGAAGGGAATTGGTATTCAAGTAGCCAAACTGACAATTTGGTAATTGATAATTAATTGATAATTAGGAAAGGTACATGTAAACAAAGAAATTTATTTTAAAAATATTAAAAGGATATTTAATATTCAAATGAAAATATGCCAAGGCTAGACATATGCACCAAAGGAAAAAGAGAGTAAAATTAGCAATTAAGGGACCTTAGGAACAAAGCCATCTGGATGACTCTGGACCCGTCACTTGGACCAGTCACTTTCCCTCAGCCCTAAGAAGGAAGCAATGGCATACCACTTCTGAAAAATCTTGCCAAGAAAAATGCAATGACTTGTTCAACCAGTCACCAGGAATCAGACACAAGTGATAGATAGATAGATAAATAGATAGATAGATAGATAGATAGATAGAGATAGACAGATAAGAGAGAGAGAGAGAGAGAGAGAGAGAGAGAGAGAGAGAGAGAGAGAGAGAGAGAGAGAGAGAGAGAGAGAGAGAGAGAGAGAGTTGTGTGTATGTGTGTGAGAGAGAGAGTTAAAACAATACGATTATCCAAGAGTTTAAAAAAACATAAATTTCTCTTACAAATCCTGTCACACCTGAGAAGAATATAGTATAATGGCTGACATGGCATTTACACACCAAAGCATAAAAGAAATTTTAAAACTGCCAACAGATTCAATTGCCTAATTTTTCATGACACTACAGAAAATCTGGCAACTACAGGGTTAATGTCAAAAAGCAGAAATTGCTTATATTGTTGATTGTTGTATCTATTTTTCTGGTCAGGAGTGGTTCTATTCCTAATTGAGCTACCTATTCAATAAAGCTGTGTTTGTGAGCAGGAAACTAACAATACAACTCAGGTTTCAATGACCTTTTGGATCAGTCCAAAACATCTGTTCCCAAATTGTTGTGTTTTCTAACTAGCATAATACCTGGAACGCACAAACAAACAAAGAAACAAACAAATAAATAAATACAAAGAAAATAATTGAAAACGTGAAGGAACAGCACAAGGTACAGGGTGAGAGGCAAGCCAAAATGCTAAAACGACAAACACTATGGTAAATAATTGGTGATGTAAGTAACGAGGATAATAAATTTATTAACAACTTATGATAATGCATGCAGATTAGAGAGTTAAAAATGAATTGCTGTTGAGTCAATTAATGAGCCTACCCCCTTAAAAATGTGCTCATTTGTCCGAGTAGGCAAAGCAGAAACTCCTTCAGGCGGTGGAGCTATGTGGTCAAAGAGAAAAGGAAAGAGAAAAAAGAAAGAAGAAAAATGAATGGATGGGAGGAAGGGAGGGAGGGAGGGAGGAAGAGAAGAGAAGATTATACAAAACTCTAGAAATTTGATTTATCCTATGTTTAACTACACGTTTTGGGATTCTGCAGTTTTTCAGGGGGATTTCTTTTGAAGTTTAATGGAATTCTTGCAGAACCTTTAAAAATACCTCTCTATTACTAAGAGTCCTCTGATTTTCTCCATAGCAGTCCTCGGTATCTCTGGAATAGATTACCCAGGCTTGTTATAATGTGAAGGGATTTCATGATAAACATAACCCCTGGATGAATATTATATAGGTAATCAATTTGGGATGTATAAATTCATTTTTTTCCATAAGGGATTTCACTCCTCTGACTTTCTGTTTTCTCCGTCCTTGACATTCTTGAGCCCTTCGTCTAAGAAAGAAAAGCGAAAAGCGGCTTCATGTTTTCCATTATTGGAAACCCGAGAACAGTCCATGGATGTCAAGAACAGCACCATGGGAAATGGTGTGGGTCTTATCAAGACTCTTTTAATATCCTCCCTTTCTTAATGTTCTCCAAACATTTTGCTTTTGAGTGAAGCCCAAAACTTCATTCCAATTTGACAGCTGTAGTGCAAAAGGAATTAAATAAAAGCCACCCCAGTCATAACCAAACCCTTTAAAAAATAGTTACATGCAATTCACTGATCATAACAATGTTTGTGGAATGTGTTTCCATTGGATTATTTTTCAGATTCTGATATCCCAGTTTGCTGAATATGTTTACAAGAATAAACCTCAAAATATTAGAAGGCTTGCTTTTTCCAAGGGCTTATATACAGAATTTTCCTAAACATTGAATATTAACCTTTTTCTTCCTTCAATATATAATACTTTGCATTTCAATTGAATGTTTAAACAGCTTCTTCTTCTTCTTCTTCTTCTTCTTCTTCTTCTTCTTCTTCTTCTTCTTCTTCTTCTTCTTCTTCTTCTTCTTCTTCTTCTTCTTCTTCTTCTTCTTCTTCTTCTTCTTCTTCTTCTTCTTCTTCTTCTTCTTCTTCTTCTTCTTCTCATCATTATTGTTTTGTCTGTGGCAGTGGGATAGAATCAAGATCACATGAAGTTCTAGTACCACTTTACAAAGCCTTAGTAAGACCACACTTGGGATGCTGCATCCAGTTCTGGTCACCACAATATAACAACGATGTTGAGACTCTGGATGAGTGCAAAGAAGAGCAACAAAGATGATCAGGGGACTGGAGGATAAAACATATGAAGAACGATTACAAGAATCAGATATGTCTAGTCTATTGAAAAGAGGGAGTAGGGGAGACATGATAGCAGTGCTCCAGTATTTGAGGGGCTCCTACAAAGACAAGGGGATCAAACTATTTTCCAGAGAACCAAAAGGCAAGTTGAGAAACAATAGATGGAAACTAAGCAAGGAGAGTAGCAACCTAGAAATAAGGAAAAAAATTCCTAATGGTGAGAGCAACTAAGGCTTGCCTTCAACAGTTGTGGGTGCTCCATCACTGGAGGCTTTCAAAAAGACACTGGACAGCTATTTGTCTGAAATGATATAGGGCAAGGGTAGGCAACCTTGGCTCTTTTATGACTTGTGGACTTCAACTCTCAGAATTCCTGAGCCAGCACGGGGGAACTATGGCCCCTTTGTGACTCGTGGACTTCAACTCCCAGAATTCCTGAGCCAGCATGGCTCAGCTTGGAAACCTCTCCCTTTCCCCTCAGCTTGGTTGGCTGAGGAATTCTGGGAGTTGAAGTCCATGAGTTATAAAAGAGCCAGGGTTGCCTACCCCGGAACTAGTCAATGAAGCTTATCCTCTTTCTATCACTTTACAACTTAGGAGATGCCCATTGGGACAGTCAAGGTTTTAGGTGTCTCGTATGGCCTACAATCATGCACCTTTTCTTTAATGTGTCAGAAGTCATTTAGATACGGTTGAACATTCTGATGGTCCCCAATCTACATAGTTGCACACACAAAGGAATTATTTTATTATGAAGTAAATTTATCATAAGACTTACTGTTCTGTAACCTTTTGTGCCCATAATTACTAAGAAAATCACTATACTTTCATTTTAGCCAAGATCTCAGTCATGAATAATTCATTCAGATCCAGCTGGACATTTATTATTTAAAAAAGAAGAAAGAAAGAAAGCTCGCATATAGCCTACTGATTAATTAGCATTAAGAATAGTTAGGTGAATATCTTATTTAACAAATTAATGTTTGTAACCACCACGAGATGTACTTTTTTGAGTTAATGCCTGAGCATTTTAATAAGAATGGATGCAATTAGTTTACAGTCTGTGCTCTTTAGAGACCTGTAACCTTCATTTCGCTGTACAAAATCCTCTGGTGAAGGAATATTATTAAAAAAAAATGCCAGAATGTATGCCCATAACTTTAGGGAAATGGTCTTTTTTAAAGAAAATAAATAATGAAAGAGAAAGGATGGAATTGGAGAAAGCACTGAGAAAACTTCCCTTTCCTCCCCATTGCTTGCTGTTACTCCTGTGTCTCTCATAAAATAAAATAAAATAAAATAAAATAATAAAATAAAATAAAATAAAATAAAATAAAATAAAATAAAATAAAATAAAATAAAATAAAATAAAATAAAATAAAATAAAATAAAATAAAATAAAATAAAATAAAATAAAATAAAATAAAATAAAATAAAATAAAATAAAATAAAATAAAATAAAATAAAATAAAATAATACAATTTATTTATTTATTTATTTATTTATTTATTTATTTATTTATTTATTTATTTGTTTGTTTGTTTGTTTGTTTGTTTAGACTTATATGCCGCCCTTCTCCCCAGACTCAGGGCGGCTTACAGCAGAAATACAAGTACAAAAATATATAAATCATTTAAAATAGTAATACAGTATAAAACTATAAACTATACCCACTCATACAACATACAATCCCAATCAAAGGCCCAGGGGCAGAGCGCAGCTCACACGCCCCAAGCCTGTCTGCATAGATGTGTTTTTAAGAGTTTTCGGAAAGCTAGGAGGGAGGGAGCAATACGAACCTCTGAGGGAAATTGGTTCCAGAGGGCTGGGGCAGCAACAGAGAAGGCCCTAGCCCTAGGTCCCGCCAAATGGCACTGTCTAACAGACGGGACCCGTAGGAGGCCAACCCTATGTGTCCTAACCGGTCGTTGGGATTCATGGGGCAGAAGACGGTCCTGCAAGTATCCTGGCCCATTGCCATACAATACAATATAAAATAAAATAAATAACATAATAAAATAAAATAAAATAAAAAATAGAAAAGAAACTAAGCCAATGAAGGGCAAGGGAACATGACAATTGGGGGCATAGAAAGTACTCTGTTATTCTAGGGATGGTTGTCACAGTAACCACATACAGGAAAGCTCCAGAGAAATGATAATGTTATTAATTATAACCATGCTTCATATAAAACACAGGGCATAAAATAGTAGGGTTGGACTGGACCTTGGAGGTCTTCCAGTCCAATTCCCTGCCTGTGACAGACGATACCATTCCAGACTTTCTTTGGGCTTGATGGGATGCTCATAGAAACAATAACAGAGTAACAGGACAGAATAACAAAGTCGGAAGGGACTCCGAAGGTTCTCCAGTCAACCGAAATAGGAGATCTTATACCATTTCAGACAAATGGATGTGTAATCTCTTCTTAAAAACCTCTAGTGATGGAGCACCCACAACTTCTGGAGGCAAGTCATTCCACTGGTCAATTGTTCTCACTGACTAGAATCGGAAGTAAAAACAAACAATTTCAGAATATGGTAAATTCTCAGGCTCATTGGCAAGAAAACTGAATCCAGAAAACTAGATATGGAATCACCAGGAACAGAAGTCAATTCAGGTTCATCTTACTTAGGCTAACCAGATGTCTGGCAGAAGGAGGATATGTCCTCCTATTCATCCTCATGCCCTCCATCCCAGGAGGCCTAGTCTTCAAATCAAATTTCATCCCACTTTTTAAGTATCTTGGTTTTGTTTTTTTTTAATTGGGCTGTTTTCTGAACAGTAGTCATTGCAACATTCATGTATTGTGACCTTTTAAATTATCCCCTTCTTTTTTTCTCTTGTCAGTCAACAGATTCAACAGCCTAGATTCAAGTTATTTATTTCCTGATTTCTGTAGTCAGCTTCAATCCAGCTTCTTCAAATCTATGATTGCTGTAGTCTGTAGATTCCATGACTTGTCATACATTTCTAAGGTGGAATTTGAAAAGTGTGTCCTAGTTGATTCTATAAAAACAATGTCATCTGGCGGGCCCTAGGGGGAGGGCCTTCTCTGTTGTGGCGCCTGCCCTCTGGAACCAACTACCTCCTGAAGTCTGCGTTTCTCCCACTCTACCGGCCTTCCGAAAGAATCTTAAAACCTATCTTTGCCGGCAGGCCTGGGGATGATTGTGGATTGTTGTGTGAATGATGAATGTGTGTGGGGTTTTCATTTTTAAATATTTTTTTTTTAGTGTATAACAAGGCATTTATTTGGTTTTTTTCAGTCTTGTAGAAGGATATTCACAATTTAGGATGCTTCTAGAGGCGAATACAGTTTACTCCAAATTAGTTATGACTATATAACAAAAAAGAAAAAAGTACTATGCTGATTGTAAATTACTAATTTGTTTATATGAAGATGCTATTTTGTTTTGGAAAAGCAGGAATATTTTTACAAAATGAACTTGACAGTATTTAGAACAATAGTGAAGCTTTGGATACACAGTTCAAAGTATTAGGACAAGTTGAAATACTTTATGCTAACATTCAAAATCATTTCAATTATTGCTTGAATATAAAATTGATTCCCTCATGATACAGAGTTATAGCAACTAGCATACAGCTTGTTTAGAGAGGTAGATTTTAAGGGGTTTGAAACAATAGCAATCTTACAAGCTCAAAGTTGGCACATTAATACAAAGTTTCTATACAGGTTCCAAGCCATCTTGCTTCATTTCCATATTCAACATAACCAGCTAGGAAAAGTTGTTAGATCAAATCAGAGAAAAGAACAGACTTTCTGTGGTCTGAATGGATTTGTACTTGATGAAACTCCTGTTAATAAAGGATCGTGATGTGCATTCTGAAGGCAAAACTGCTTCAGATCAGCTGCAGCTTGTGAAACCTTCACGCGGCTCACGCTGGCCTCGAGCCGCAGCTGTTGCACCACTTTCTTCATAGCGGCGACGTTGGAGGCGCCGGACATGGCCCCCTCCCTCACTCAACTTCACTCCGCGCGATGCCGAAACCTGTAAAAACCTCATTTTTAAATATTTTTGTTTGGACTTAGATTGTGATCTCTTGTTTTATATATATGTTGCAGGCCGCTCCGAGTCTTCGGAGAGGAGCGGCATATAAGTCCAAATAAAATAAATAAAAATGGCTAGCACATGTTCTTCAAAATAAAGATTTATTGGAAAAATACTGCAATTGAAAACCTGTCTTTTTGATGCTAGAAGAAATAATTTCATATACATGTAGGTCTAAGAATGAATGAATGAATGAATATTTATTCAGTTTTTCACTGTAATCTTTGTCACAAATACTGAACAAGTGAAATAGTATGTTTTGTCTTTTCCTTCATTTGTCCTTCTTTCCAATTGTCCATGTCTTCCTTTGCCTTATTTAACATCACAGGGAAATTATTATTGCAGTTGTATTATTAACTACATTGTTCAAAACTAGCTGAAGAGCAAGAAAGGGAAAGCAAATTTGAATTATCTAATCTTCCCAGGCTGCAAAGTGATTTATGATGGTCCCAATTTCTCCTCTATCAAATTTATCTCCATAAATTACCATTTTAATCTGTCTTGTTCTGCTGGGAACTGAATCAAAAGGTTGCATTAAGACTGTTGTTATTATTATAAACAATGTTTTTCTTGGTAAGGATACCCGATTATCTCCATCTCTAATTAAGACAATCCTCAATGAAGATTTTCTTCCTTTTTAAAAAATTCCATCACCACCACTGCCCACCAGGTACAAGTTTAATTCAACAACTAATGCCTGCACAAGAAAAGGTTAATACTTTACCAATATACTGAGCAGAAAAAAATGAAGAGAAGAGCAAAGTTCACAGGGGTGTCAAAGGAGAACAATTTCAATGAACATTTCCTTTGTGGGTAACTGTTGTGGATAATTTAGAAAATTTCTTGACCTGCAAGTGCAAGTGGGGCCAATCCCATTGAGTTGAGATGGCTCCTCAAGGTAACTTGGATCCACCTTTCTTTTCCACATCACCAACATCTTCTCCACTGATTATTACTTTTGCATCTATGTGTCATCTATGTGTCATTGAATCAGTCTTAATTCCTGGTGACTGTCTGGACTAATAGTATTCTTGACAAGATTTGGGAAGCTTCATAAATTGAGAGAGATGACTGGCCTAAGTCACCCGGCTGGCTTTGTGCCTCAGACAGGACTAGAACTCATGGTCTCCTGGTTTCTAGCCTTGTACCTTTAACCACCATACCAAACTGGGTCTCATTGGTAACACTCCATTTGGATTTTTTTTCTTTGAGAATTTTAAGACCAACCCAGCTTCAGACTGAGGACCCCAAGAGAGAGAACAGGATAACAGAATAACATAGTTGGAAGGGACCTTGGAGGTCTTCTAGCTCAACCCCCTGCTCAAGCAAGAGACCCTATACTATTTTAGACAAATGGTTGTCCTGTTCTTTCTTAAAAGCTGCCAATGTTGGAGCACCCAAAACTTCTGAAGGCAAGCTGGTTGATTGTTATTTAACACTAGTTAAAGGTCAAATGTGGCCTGTTAGTTCCTCAGTCAATATAATCTTACTGGTCATTATTGAACAATACCATTATTGACAAAGATGGGCCAGATGGCCATTGATAAAATAGCAGATATGTCCCAAATGTCTCTTTTCCTATAAGTTCTTTCTATGATGCTGGGAGTTCCCTCCATCCGACTTCCACATGCCTTACGGAGTCTATTTCTTTAAAATGTAGCATTTGTTTTCCAGCTTGATTTGTTAATGCCACAAATCAATAAAGCTCGCATTTAAAATGCCAGACTTCCTATGTTATAATTTTCCCATAGCAGGAACTGAAATAGTAACAATAAGGCTTCATTTTGTTTTATTAAACTTCTCAGTAGACTGGCATGGAGAGGAAGGAGGGAAGAGAGAAAATGCAATTTAATTCATTTCTGCCAGTCCAGGTGTGAGAATCTGCTCAGTCTTTTAGCAGAGAGTTTTGTTCATACTTTACCCTTTGGCATACAATAAAATCCAGAACTACACACATCGAGAGGAATTAAAAAAATTCAAAACTGTGGCAGAACATAGCCTCCAAGACACAAGGTGTTTAGCTTCCAATGTAATGAAATATTTCTCATCATCACAGAAGGATAAAAGGGAATTAGAAAGGCTAGAGATGATTCTGAAATGCACAGGTATTTTAACTCAATAGAAAATGTGACTAATAATAATAATAATAATAATAATAATAATAATAATAATAATAGAGGATGTTTCAATACTTGGAGACAACAGAGTAGAAGAGAAAAAACTGGAGAAGATAACAAACTATAAAGACATCCAAAGCGAAATAGGATGACTGTGGCCAAAGAAAGGAAAGGTAGTACCAATAGTAATAGGTACCTTGGGTACAATCCCAACTGGAGCATCACTTGAACACCATCGGCATTGACAAATTCATCAACAGTCAATTGCAAAAGGCAGCTTTACTTGGAACGGCTTACATCCCGTGACAATATCTGTAACACCACTAAACATCAATATTTGCCTATTGCATGTTCTTGGGAAGGACCTGATAGGTGGATAAAATTGCCAAATCCGGTCTGAATATCTGGATGACTGTGTGATGAACCATAATAATAATAAAATAGCAGGGAAAATAGATAACAACAGGATCTGGGAATAGCTAAGAGCAAGAAAGTTGAAAAAAGAGACAGAGGGACTAATTCTGGCTGCAGGAGACCAAGCCTTAAGAAGAAATGCATACAAAGCTAGAATTGAAAAGATAGCAACAGAAAGTAAGTGCCACCTCTACAAAGAAGCTGAAGAAGCAATGGGTCACCTGGCTAGCTGCTGCAAGAAGATCACACAGATGGATTACAAACCATGGCATGACAAAGTAGGAACAGTGGTGTGTGGGAAATCAGCCCCCCCCCCGAGAAAGAAATATTTTTGAGAATATTAAAAGGCAGAATATTATATTTCCCCAAAGGATCTTCAAGGTAGAAACCAACCCACCCCCCAAATATTTCTGCCCCAAACAGAAACCAGGTCTGCAGAAATGCAGATGTGATAATCTTGTCACAAAGACTGGAGCCAGGAAGCTGGGATCAGAAAGATAAAGAACCCTAGAATCAACAATCCCTGACACCGAAAATTCCAACAGTCATCAGCCATAGCCACAGGTAAGCAGGATATGACCTTTGGGACATAATAGGATTAACCCACCACCATCAGAATACCAGAAAGGCACACTCAGACTCAGGTCAAAGTTCATGCCACAGCAACAACTCCAAACAAAAGCTCAAGAAGGTATAAAACCCCACCACCCCCTACTACATCTAGTCAGTTTTCCCCAGAGCGACGCTTCTGTCTGGCTCTCTTCTTCTAGAAATTGCAACCTTCTTTCTAAAGCAGTCTCCATTTTGTTTATTCCCAGCTTGGACTGGACCCTGATGAAGATTTTTCTTTTAACAGGTACATTGGAAGATCTACAAGAAATATCATTTGCCTGCAGGCAAGAACTGGTGTGACCATAAAATAGAGAAAGTCATAGAAAATGAAAGAAGCTAAATTGCTCTTGGACTTCAGAATTCAAACAGACAAGCACCTGCCACATGACTCATGAAACAAAACAATTGTTGATAAGAAAGGTTAGGATTAGGATTAGAGTTAGGGTTGATGGAAAATGGATGTGACAGTATCTGGAGACAGCAAAATAGAAGGGAGAGAACTGGAGAAAATCACAAAATACAAAGATCTGCAAATAGAAATAAAATGACTGTGGCAAAAGAAAGCATAGATAGTACAAATAGTCATAGATATCTTGGGTGCACTTCCAAAACAATTGGAGCACTACTTGAACACCATTGGCATTGACTAATTCATCTCGGAGTCCTAGTCGACAATCATTTAAATATGAGCCAGCAGTGTGCTGCAGCTGCCAAAAAAAGCCAACACAGTGCTAGGCTGCATTAACAGAGGGATAGAATTAAGATCATGTGAAGTATTAATACCACTTTACTATGCCTTGGTAAGGCCACACTTGGAATAGTACATCCAGTTTTTGTCACCACGAAGTAAAAAAGATGCTGAGACTCTAGAAAGAGTACAGAGAAGAGCTACAAAGATGATTAGGGAACTGGAGGCTAAAACATATAAGGAACGGTTGCTGGAATTGGGTATGTCTAGTTTAACGAAGAGAAGGACAAGGGGGGACATGATAGCAGTATTCCAATATCTCAGGGGCTGCCACAAAGAAGAGGGATTCAAGCTATTTTCCAAGGCGCCTGAAGGCAGGACAAGAAGCAATGGGTGGAAACTAATCAAGGAGAGAAGCAACCTAGAACTAAGGAGAAACTTCCTGACAGTTAGAACAATTAATCAGTGGAACAACCTGCCTCCAGAAGTGGTGAATGCTCCAACACTGGAAGTTTTTAAGAAGAAACTGGGCAGCCATTTGTCCAAAATGGTATAAGGTTACCTGCCTGAGCAGGGGATTGGACTTGATGACCTCCAAGGTCCCTTCCAACTTTATTATTTTTATTATTAGTATTATCAACGGTCAATTGCAAAAGGCAGCTTTACTTGGAACAGCTTACATCCTGTAATGATATCTATAACATTATCAAACATCCACGCCTGCCTGTCCCAGGTTCTTGGGAAGGACTCGATAGGCAGACAAAAATGCCCAAACCAGCCAACATGTGGCTGAGTATGCGACAAACTACGAATTACAATAATAATAATGGCATAATACAACAGATATATAATTGTGTGTTTGGTTTTGACTGCAAAATCTCCACTCTTCTCCGAATAACATTGCCTGTTTTTCACAAAAGTGATAATGAGAGGAAACTATTCACTGATGCAGTGGTAAATGCTTTTGTGTGTCTTTTGAAAAACGTATATTTTTGAAATATCCTCTTGGGAAAGCACAATTTCTAGAGGACAATATTTGCATTCTTTCTTTCATTTCCCCCCATTGGTTGATGTTGTAGTTAGAATGTAGGAGTAGCATTACATCAGCGATTCTCAACCTGTGGGTCGCGACCCCATTTGGGGTCAAACGACCATTTCACGGGGGTCACCAAACAATACAGTCCGCCATTTTTTCCCCATTTCCTTAGCTGTGCTACTCCCTCCCTCCCAAGGTCATGTGATCAAAATTCAGACGCTTGGCAACTGGTTCATATTTATGAAGGTTGCAGTGCCCTGCAGTCACATGATCACCTTTTTGCAACCGATCAATGTCAATGGAGAAACCAGGTTCACTTAACATCCATCTTAACAACTGCGGTGGTTCACCTAACAACTGTGGCAAGAAAGGTCATCAAATAGGGCAAAACTCACTTAACAACTGTCTTGCTTAGCAACAGAAATTTTGGGCTCAGTTGTGGTCGTAAGTCAAGGACTACCTGTAATTGAAGGATGGGACCAGTTACCAAGGAAGTAAAATGGAAGGCTTTCCAGTAATCAGTTTCTTCTGCCTTGAAAAGGGATTGGAGCAGTGGTGGGATTCAAATAGGTGAACAACCAGTTCTCTGCGTGGATGCCACTTCCGGAAGTCCATTCTGGGCCTGGGCAACAAAAAATTAGCTACCGGTTCTGCCAAACTGGTGCGAACTGGTTGAATCCTACCACTGGGTTGGACTCAGATTTCCTATATTACCCCAGAACTTCCAAAGTTTTGATTCTGTGAGTCATGATTCTACTCTCTATGCAATGCATTAAAGATGAATACAGTTCCAGAAGGCAGACTGATGAAAAACAGCAACATCATCAACCAGTTTACTTGTTGCTCAAAGCATAACAAAGAAATTTATTCATTCCTAGCCTCACTGGCTCCACTATTTTGGAACCGGTCTGTAGAAGAATTAAACTTAAATACCAGGAACTGAAATGCAAAATTGGCAGATGAAGAAATGGCCTGAAGTAGCTTCTTTCTGGCTATTGTGTTAGACCTTTGACTACTTGCTTATGCCAAGGCAACATTAATGAAAACTCTGATTCGGGCACTTCTCGGATCCAAGGGTGAGATCATTTTGCTTAGCAACATTAATTGCGTAGGCCAAGCCCAAAAGCTAAGAATGGACTGTTCCCTCAATTTTTGTTCTATAAAACTTCTCTATGATGCTCTTCACCCTTAAAAAGCAAGACTCAATCAGTCCAAAACTCATTTATTTCACAGCAGTAACCCAGGTCCTGCTGAGTTTTAATGATGGAAAAGAATTTTAATTATAAAAAAGAAACACTTCCAGAGCATTCCAAGTTAAACATAAAGTGCCTTTTTTATTTTTGCCCATCTAACAGAACACTGGAATGAAATTAGGGAAAGAAAACTTGAATATTTGTCTCTCTGTCCACCAATGGGATTACTTTTGGAACAGAAAGGACCAAATCAGACATAGTGGAAGAAGCCAATGAAGAAAGGTCAAGTTAAAAAAAAATGGGACAGATCCACACATGCTGGTTGTGAAAAACATTCATAAGAATTCTCCCCACTCATCCCTATAGGAGAGGCCATTAGTTCATAGTGATGAAGGGTGAATTTTAAGCCTTCTTTGCATTGCTTCCTGCTCAATACCCCAGAAAAGAGAGTAGAGTGGTATCTCATTATTTGACTGCTTCAAAACTCATCAAATTTGGTTCTCAATGCATTTTGATGTGTAAATGTTGCTTCAGTACTCATTGTTTCTTTGGTATTTGGCATGTTGCAAAAAGAAGAGTGGGTCAGTTGTAGAGGTGATGAGGCCAGAAAGTTGGCCAAGCTGGGAAGGTTGCTGACATAGGAAAAAGGAAAGACAGAAAGTTGTTCCTGGCCAAAACAAAGGGTTACATGGTAAACCACCTGGTTTGTTTGACACTCATAGTTTTTAATACTCATCATGCCTCCTGGATCCAATTAATGTTGAGTACCGAGGTCCCACTGTATGCAACCCATCTTGGCCTTTCCAGTGTATGGATACACATAAAGAGATAAAGCTGAAACACAAAAGGACAGCAGGAGAAAAGGATGCAACTACGGTATTTCATTGGTTGTCTGGAAGTCGAGTCATGGAAAGACTAAAGAAGCTACTTGGATAAGCAGCAAAATGTTTCAAGGAAATGATCACTTGCCATATCTCAACTTTCAGATAACTCTAGCTGGATGACTGAGAATCTTGATCTCACATACTTCAATGGTTGATTGATTGTGTGCCATCAAATTGGACGCCTAGTGACCACATAGATAGCTTTTCTCCATGGTGACCTATCCCTATCCTTTGTTTCATGTCTTCCGATTGTACATTCAGCACCACTGCAACTGAGTCCATCCACCTTGCTGTTGGTCATCTTCTTCCTCTCTTTCCTTCCACCTTACTTAGCATTAAAGTCTTCTCCAGAGAGCTAGGTTTTCACATAATGTGTCTGAAATAAAATAATTTGACCAAGGTCATTTGTGCCTCAAGTGAGAATTCTGGGTTGATTTATTTGATGGTCCATTTGTTAGTTTTCTTTTCTATACAAGGGATTCTTGGAATGTTCTCCAACACCAAAGTTCAAAGGTGTCAATACTCTTCCTGTTCTGCTTCTTTAAAGTCCAACTTTGTTACAGAGGAAAAAAAATGTAGAAATCTTCTATGAGAATTTATTGTAAAGAAGAAACTATTCCAGAAGTCTGCATCCTTTACTTAATACTTGGTGTCATGTCATTAAAGTGCAGTATTGCAGGTAAACTCTGCCCACTGTCTGGAGTTCAATCCTGATGGGACTCAAAGTTGACTCAGCCTTCAATCTTTCTGAGCTTGGTAAAATGAGGACCCAGATTGTTGGGAGCAATATGCTGACATTATAAACATGGTATTGCTATTTTAAACACTGACCACAACAAATATAGTTATATTTATCTAAGCATTCCTTCAATCTTGTGACCTGAATCAATGAGAAACGAAGAAAATGATGTTAATAGGATCCTGATCAGCTCCTCTTTAAGATACTTAAATGAGTTACTTATTAAGGGTCTCTGAAGCATTGATGGATCTGAGATGAAGCTGAATCAACTAAGTGCCTGAATCAGCTTTATCAATCTAGTGGCAATATCGGCTCAAAGCATTGAGTCAAAGTGTCAAACTGAACCAACTTATTCATTTATTTAGATAGCTGAATCCATTTGGAATCGATGACAAATGGATTGTGATGATTTGCTAACTACTAACACTGTTAGTGATCAGTAACATCAAAGATGACAATGATTATATGATAAAGGATATACTTTATATGATTATTATAGAGCGCTTGGTGAAGTCATTAAAGGGACCAGGATAGAAACTAGGATACTAATCCTCTCTTTGGCATAGAAGCCAACTGGGTGACTTGGGACAGTCATGACCTCTTACCCCAAATCAGGGTCAGGTTCTGCAACAAACCAACAGATAGACAAAACTCCCTTTTGCATCATACATTGATAGCTATGGTGTCCCCCAAGCAAAAAGATTTTGAGTTAAAATACATTTATGGTTGGAGAAAATGACTAAAAAACAAATAGACTTTAAACCAGAATTATTTTCGTTAGGAATAACAGGAGCTAATTATGAGAAAAATTGCAGATATCTAATACTACACATATTAACGGCAGCAAGAATTGTATTTGCCCAACATTGGAAAAATGAAAATTTACCAACTGAAGAAGTACTAATCAAGAAAATTCTAGAGTGTGCAGAAATGGATAGATTGACTTTAAAGATAAAAGAGAAAGAAGACTCGGTGTACTTTAGAACATGGGATAATTTTTATCAATGGCTAGAAAAATGAGTCAGAGAGAAAGGAATGTGATATGTAATTTTGAATATATACTAGTAAGAAAAAGGCTATTGAGTGATGAATTAATATATTGTTTATGATAATTAACTATATCTATTATTGTTAGTTAAATACATGAACCCAGACATGCTGTTTGCTAAATATTGAAAATGTTATTTGGAAAAACCCTAACCCTAACCCTAACCCTAGCCCCACCTTATCCCCAACCCTATAAAAACTAATAAAATCTATACAAAAAAAGAAAGAAAAAATAAAAGATAGCTATGGTGTTAGAACCAGGCAAATATAGAGGAACAATATTTATTTATTTATTTATTTATTTATTTATTAATTAATTATTTGAATTTATATGCCGCCCTTCTCCTAGGACCCAGGGCGGCTTACAATAACAACACAATAAAATTCATAACGTTCATACAGCATACAATCCCAGTCAACTCACAGTCGCTGATGGAGGGATATTCCTAGGCCCAGGGGCAGAGCACAGCTCATACGCCCCAAGCCTGTCAGCATAAATGTGTCTTCAACAGTTTCCGGAAAGCTAGGAGGGAGGAAGCAGTATGAACCTCTGAGGGAAGCTGGTTCCAGAGGGCTGGGGCAGCAACAGAGAAGGCCCTTGCCCTAGGCCCCGCCAGATGACATTGCCTAACAGATGGGACTCATAGGAGGCCAACCCTATGTGCCCTAACCGGTTGCTGGGATTCATGAGGCAGAAGACGGTCCCGCAAGTATCCTGGTCCATTGCCATAAAGGGCTTTATAGGTCATAACCAACACTTTGAATTGTGTTCGGAGACCAATTGGTAGCCAGTGTAGCTCACGGAGAGCTGGAGTAATATGAGCATGTCTTGGGAGACGCAAGACGGCTCGCGTGGCTGCATTCTGGACTACCTGCAGTCTCCGGACATTCTTCAAAGGTTGCCCCATGTAGAGAGATCTTGCAAATTTGTGGAACAAAGGTTAATAAAAACATGTTGCATCAGATACGATGAGAGCCAGGCTGGTGTAGTGGTTAAGACATCAGGCTAAGAACCAGAGATTGCGAGTTCTAGTCTTGCCTTAGGTAAAAAGACAACTCAATCACCTTGGGCCACCCATTCTCTCTCAGACTTAAGAAGTGGACAATGGCAAACCACCTCTGAATTCATGACAGGAAAACTGCAGGAATTTGTCAAGACAGTTTGCAGGAGTCAAGACTGACTGACCAAAATATAAAAATTATATATAATTATAATATATTAATATCAGTAACATCACTTTCAGGTCCAGGTTGCTAATAAGAAATATAAAGATGATACAATCATTTTTTTAAAAAAAAATCATTCAAACCCAGAGTAATGCTGCAATAATAATAAAATAATATATTAGCACAGGTAGCATATACAGCTTCATGAATAAATTCACACACAGACACATACAAAAAGACAACAATAACTGGTAAAGCTTACATTAACAGTGTTAAGATGTGTTTGCTTTAAAATGAATTGGTATTTCTCTTTGGAAAATAAATAACCAGACATCTTATTGTTATTTTTAAGCACTCCACTATAAATTTTTAGACATTAGCAAAATGGAGAAAAGAATTACAGATTTTACTTGGCTGTATCAAAAAGCAAAGAAGATCATACTACCAATATTTTGCATAAATCAGTGGAAATGGGAAGATTATTAGTTTTCTTGCAAGCAAAGGGATATTATTATGAAACCATCCTGGGTATATAGTCAGGTTGATTGAAATATTTACTGCTCTGAACAATTTATCATGGTATGCTGACAAATTAAATGTGGTTGTTATCAAATCTAATTCCATGTACCAAAATGTGGTGCTTAATTTGGTTTATGCTTATGAATATACTTAGTTCTCATTGCCTTTCCTTGCAGAATTGGTTTTTTTTATTACATTATTAAAAAAAATGGCAAACCAAGGAGGTATTAGGAGGTATTCAAGTGCTGGATGGAAACAATTTCATTAAAGTAGAATTGCATGGAAAAATGAAATATAATAAATATTTAACGATGAGACATTACAGATACTTGAAATTTTATTTTCAGAGCCCCCATGTGGTAAGAATGCTTTTAAGGAATCATAAGTTTATTGAGGGAATAAACAGGTTTTGGGTCTTCGCTTCTGGAAGTGCATCAAAAGGAGCGCTGGGTAAATTCTATGATAGAATTATAGTCTTAGATAAAAGGCTGAGTGATGTTCAGAAGAGATAAATTTAGGAAGAATGATCTCAGAGGAGATATGGATCTGGTTAAATGTTCCTAAAGTAATTTTCCATGTAAAACTCAAGAAGAGATTTTATAAGAGCTTGTTCAGCTAGTATTTTCCCCGTTTAAGTTATCAAAAATTTGCAACAGTCATATATGTAGCTACAATAAAGAAAATTTGGTCCAGGTTTTCTACAAAGGCACTAGTAAGGCAATCTATTGAATATAAATTTTGGATACCATTCTATGTATGTCAGGTTATAAATCATCCTTGTTCTGTGAATGAATGCATGTCTTGAAAGCTCTGTTGAATGACCATGTGCCTTTTAACATCAATTAGATGAGCATTTTGAATGGGAAGGGGTGTTAACAGCAGAATGCAGAAACAGTGTAAATCCCAGATTTCTCTAGCCTGCTATTTCTCAAATTTATTTTTGGCAGTTCATATATAAAATGAAACCGTGCATAGCCTGTAGAGCAGTACAGATACAATAGGAAGCTTGTTCACATAAGTGTTTTCTTTTAATGTAACAAAAAAAAAAAAAGAAATAGTGGTGTTCTGTATTTCTTTGCAGATAATAAAAATACTTGATCACCTTTGCTGCCCTTTTCCAAAGCTTTTTTTTAACATTAACATCCAAAAGCAAAGCATTACAATATGTTGAACAAAGCAAGTACCTCTTTTTCATTATGAAAAGATGGAAAAGTAAAATAGATTTCTGCTTAATCTGGGATAGGATAGCCCAGGGGTAGGCAACCTTGGCTCTTTTATGACTCGTGGACTTCAACTCCCAGAATTCCTGAGCCAGCATGGCTCAGCTTGGAAACCTCTCCCTTTCCCTCAGCGAGTCATAAAAGAGCCAAGGTTGCCTACCTCTGGTCCTAAGAGTAATTTCTGTATTACCAGTAAATACTCTGGAGCCAGTTTGGTGTAGTGGTTAAGGTGCTGGTCTAGAAGTTAGAAGACTGTGAGTTCTAGTCCCATCATAGGAATGAAAGCTGGTTGAGTGACATTGAGCCAATCACCAGGAGATGGCAAGTTCTAATCCTGCCTTGACATGAAAGCCAGATGAGTGATTTAGGGCCAGACACTGTCTCTCAGCTCCACCCACCTGTTGTGGTGGGAAAATAGGAAAACGAAGGACTAATAGACATGTTGACTGCCTTGAGTCGCTTATAAAAATAATAAAGGGAGGATACAATATCTCAGGGGCTGCCACAAAAAAGAGGGAGTCAAGCTATTCTCCAAAGTGCCTGAAGGCAGGACAAGAAGCAACGGATGGAAACTCATCAAGGAGAGAAGCAACTTAGAACTAAGGAGAAACTTCCTGACAGTTAGAACAATTAACCAGTGGAACAACCTGCCTCCAGAAGCGGTGAATGCTCCAACACTGGAACTTTTTAAGAAGAGACTGGACAGCCATTTGTCCGAAATGGTGTAGGGTTTCCTGCCTGAGCAGTGGGTTGGATTCGATGACCTCCAAGGTCCCTTCCAACTTTATTATTATTATTATAAATCCATTGAAATACAATGACTTACAGTAGATTAGGACCAACTTAGTTCAGTGGAAACCAGTTCCAGTGCCGGCTTTTAAAGCTGAACATTTAAATTGAGCCAGTTAAGTTAGTTGCTAAGGGTGGAAGCCCTCCAGTGAGTATACTGATTCAGTAGTGTTTTTTCAACATGTCAGCTTTAAGATGTAAGGGCTTCAATTCCCAAAACTCCCCAGCCAGCATGCTGGTTGGGGAATTCTGGGAGTTGAAGTCCACACATCTTAAAGTTGCCGGGTGGGAAAACACTTTCTTTTTGTTCCTTGTTTGGTCTTGCCAATTTGCCCTTAACTGCATGCTAAATAACTGCATTATATAATAATAATAATAATAATAATAATAATAATAATAATAATAATAATAACAACAACAACAACAACAACAACAACAACAACAACAACAACAACAACAATAATAGTTGGAAGGGACTTTGGAAGTCATCTAGTCCAACCCCCTGCTCAGGCAGGAAATCCTATATCATTTCAGACAAATGGCTGTCCAGTCTCTTCTTAAAAACTTCCAGTGTTGGAGCATTCACCGCTTTTGGAGGCAGGTTGTTCCACTGATTAATTGTTCTAACTGTCAGGAAGTTTCTCATTAGTTCTAGGTTGCTTTTCTCCTTGATTAGTTTCCATCCATTGCTTCTTGTCCTGCCTTCAGGTGCTTTGGAGCATAGCTTGATTCCCTCTTCTTTGTGGCAGCCCCTGAGACATTGGAAGGGTGCTATCATGTCCCCCCTCGTCCTTCTCTTTGTTAAACTAGACATACCCAATTCCAGCAACCGTTCCTTATATGTTTTAGCCTCCAGTCCCCTAATCATCTTTGTTGCTCTTCTCTGTACTCTTTCTAGAGTCTCAACATCTTTTTCACATCGTGGTGACCAAAACTGGATGCAGTATTCCAAGTGTGGCCTTACCAAGGCATTGCAGAGTGGTGTTAATACTTCACATGGTCTTCTATTCTATCTATATAAAGAGAAGACAATGAGGCAACTTCCCAATCAATCAATTTTTTCACTTGACAGTACCTGTTCCAAACTAACACAGCATGAAGATTAAATTATCTCGGAGCCATTTACAGATAACCGTTTCTAGGTCACCCCTGGGGGATTTCACACTGTGGCAGTGAAGTCATTGTCAGTGCCCTGGAAATGAATAGAGGACATGAGCTGATTTCACAAACATTGATTTATCTGCAAAGGAGGAGACAAAGTAGTAAAAAAGAAAGGAGCAGGAAAGGCAATGGAGATCTGATTATTACACTGCACTGAGTTCCTTGGAATATCTCAAGTCCCAATTTTGTGACCCGGTTCTCAGGAAAATAGAAAACTCTTTCAACTGCATGGATAATACAGAATTCAAGTCCTCTTATTTATAGGGTGACATCCTGGTGTGAAAAAGATT
Organism: Bothrops alternatus; assembly: GCA_034064705.1. Lineage (NCBI taxonomy): Eukaryota > Metazoa > Chordata > Lepidosauria > Squamata > Viperidae > Bothrops > Bothrops alternatus. Next base: position 2,732,351 of record JARGCV010000217.1, read on the forward strand.
GAAGAAAGGATTACTTTAGGTACTCTGAGGAAACTGATCAGAGTATTCTCAGTGTGACACTGAGTTATGGGAGACTGATTGATGATGCTAATTTCCCACCAGGACCTACACTTTTCCAAGCCCCGTCCTTCAACATCCAACTGCAGGTGGAATTGCTCACTCTTGAAATTGAACCAGAACTCGTCCATGGATCAGAGAGCAGAACTAAAGAAATGTAGTTTTGGCATAACAAGGCACACCCAGCAGTTGGTTTAAAAAATCAGAAGCAAAAATTGGCACTCCGACATAGAAGCCATAGAAGGGGATATATACAGATTGAACCAATTTGATCTAATGGTTAAGACACCAGGCCAATCACTGGCAGATTGTGAGTTCTAGTCCAGCCTAAGCTGTGAAAGCCAGCTGGGTGACCTTGGGCCAACCACTGGGAGACTGTGAGTTCTAGTCCAACCTAAGCTGTGAAAGGCAGCTGGGTGACCTTGGGCCAACCCCTAGGAGACTGTGAGTTCTAGTCCCAACTTAGCCATGAAAACAGGCTGGGTGACCTTGGTCCAGTCACTCTATGTCAGTTCACCTCAGCTCACCAGGTTGTTATTGTGGAAAAAATAGGAGGTGGAAGATGTATTGGTTGTGTGTGCTGCCCTAGATTGTTTGTAAAAATAATAAAGGTGGTATACAAATAAATAAATAAATAAAATTTATACACCATTCAAAAAGGACAATAAAAAGCTAAGGAGGGAACAAAACGAGTGGAATCCTCTTCATCAGCCAATACCCAGATAAACTGGGATTAACACCAGACAAACTATCAGGCAAAAAAACAATATCCCGATCAAGGAACTACCAAGGAGAAAATCAAACCTTCACCAACACTGGCAGAGCAAGCTATTTTCTATAAACCGGGAGCAAACCTCACACTCACCAGCACTGATGATGTTACCCAATTGGGTAATGAAATGTCTCCAAGCTAACAACCAATCCTAGGCTGTAAAGGACTCCACAGATATGGTTGGCATGGCATGATACTAGTCTGAGAACAAAATATATACCCATTGGAATGCAATTAAATAAAATTGTTTTTATTCCTTTTCTGGGGTGCAAAAGGACATACCCCCACTTCTACAGGACAGAGATGTAAAGATTATTTTAATTTTAATTCTACTTTCAGAGGAATAACAGACACACTGAAACAGAGGAGCTACACAAGAGCCAGGTGACCAGGCAAACAGAGAAATTACCAGTTTTGCAGATGATTCAAAATTGGGGAGGATAGTTAATACCCTTGAAAAGAGGAATACATTTCAAAACGATCTCAGTAAATGAGAAAAATGGACTGACAATAACAGAACATAGGTAGTCTTGGACTTATGACCACAACTAAGCACAAAGTTTATGTTAGAATAGAATAGAATAGAATAGAATAGAATAGAATAGAATAGAATAGAATAGAATAGAATAGAATAGAATAGAATAGAATAGAATAGAATAGAATAGAATAGAATAGAATAGACTACATACATACATACGCCCTTCTCCTAAGACCTAGGGCGGCTCACAACAACAATACAAGTAAAAACATAACATGAAATCAATTAAAATTACTACTTACAATAAAAACTAGAAAATTTATTACACTCATACCACACACAATCACAGTCAAAGGCCCAGGGGCAGAGTGCAGCTCACACGCCCCAAACCTGTCTGCAGAAAAACAGTTTCCGGAAAGCTAGGAGGGAGGAAGCAGTACGAACCTCTGAGGGAAGCTGGTTCCAGAGGGCTGGGGCAGCAACGGAGAAGGCCCTAGCCCTAGGCCCCGCCAGATGGCATTGTCTAACAGACGGGACCCGTAGGAGGCCAACCCTATGCGCCCTAACTGGTCGCTGGGATTCATGGATGAATCCATTGCCATAAAGAGAATAGAATAGAACAGAACAGAACAGAACAGAACAGAACAGAACAGAACAGAACAGAACAGAACAGAACAGAACAGAACAGAACAGAACAGAACAGAACAGAACAGAACAGAATAGAATAGAATAGAATAGAATAGAATAGAGCTGGAAGGGACTTTGGAGGTCTTTTAGTCCAGCCCCCTGCTCAAGCAGGAGACCCCATACCATCTCAGTCAGGTGATTGTCCAGTCTCTTCTTAAAAATCTCCAGTGATGGAGCACCCACGATTTCTGGAGGCAAGCTGTTCCACTGGTTAATTGTCCTCACTGTTAGGACGTTTCTCCTTAATTCCAGGTTGCTTTTCTCTTTGATCAGTTTTCAACCATTGTTTCTTGTCCTTCCCTCTGATGCTTTGGTGGATAATGTGACCCCTTCATCTTTGTGGCAGCCCCTCAAATATTGGAACACTGCTATCATGTCTCCCCTATTTCTTCTTTTCTTTAGTCTAGCCAAACCCAAATCCTGCAGCTGTTCTTTGTATGTTTTAGTCTCCAGGCCTTGGATCATCTTAGTTGCTCTTCTCTGAATTTTTTTTCTAAACTCTCAACATCTTTTTTGTGATATGGTGACCAAAATTGGCTGCAGTATTCCAGGTGTGGTCTTACTAAGGCTTTATAAAATGGTACTAATACTTTGCGTGATCTTGATTCTATGCCTCTGTTTATACAACCCAGGATTGTATTAGCTTTTTTGGCTGCTGCTGCACACTGCTGGCTAAGAGAGACAGTGGTTAGTCAGTTTTGCCTCATTTTATGACCTTTTTGCCCCAGTTGTTATGTAAATCCCTGCAGTTGAAAAGTGAGTAACACGGTTGTTAAGTGAATCTGGTTTCCCCATTAACTCTGCTTGGAAAAAAGGTTGCAAAAGTTAAACACAGGATCCTGGGACGCAGCAGCTGTTATAAATATGAACCAGTTGCCAAGCAACCAAATTTTGATCACGTGACCATGGGCGTGAAAAATGGTCAACAGCCACTTTTTTTCAGCACCATTGCAACTTCAAACAGCCACTAAACGAATGGTTGTAAGTTGAGGACAACCTGTAAAGCTTAGCAGAGATCAATACAAAGTCCTTCACTTAGGATACATAACCGGACACAAAATCGAATGCTCAGTTATACGTTCAGAACTGCCTGACTTGGCAATGCTACTTCGGGGAAAGGTCTTGGAGGAACCATTGATTGCAAATGGAACATAAGCCAGCAGTGTGATAGGGTTGCACAAAGCCAGATGCAGTTTCAGGCTGCGTGATGAGACATGAAACGGTTTTTGAAAGAAGTGTTTATCACAAGGTTATCCAATAAAGCCTCTAGCTTTTCTAGGGGCTCATACACTTGCTTGCCATTTTGATCAGAAAGACATGCAACGGAGAAGCCCTTTTCTGCTTCCAATTATAAAAGCTGATCAAAGCCTGTTTTGTCTTTGGAATGGAAAAGGATCAAAATATTGGGATACGGTGAGGCCTCGGTACTTTTGGAATTCCTTTTCAGGGGGATACAAACTGTAGCGTGAAAACAGATTTCTGTTTTAAATTTGAAAACGCCCAAATCACGGGAAAGAAGAATTCCCCTTTGGGATCAAACCTCAGTCCTTAGAATTGCGCTGAAATGCCCATGATGCAAAAAAAAAAAAAAAAAAAAAAGTCATTTGCCAACTGTCTCGCTTAGCCACAGAAATCCTGGTCCCAATTGCAGTTGGAAATCACTTGAGACACAAATAGCCTGACTCAAGTTATCCTACTTCAAATTACATTATTCCAAGCCCTAGGTCAAGGGTAGGCAACCTTGGCTCTTTTATGACTCGTGGACTTCAACTCCCAGAATTCCTGAGCCAGCCATAAAAGAGCCAAGGTTGCCTACCCCTGCTAGCTCTTTGAAGAAGGATATAATACTGGAAAAGGTAGAAGAAAGAGAAGAAGAGGACAGCCAGCATCAAGAAGGATGACCCAGTGATGGGTATACCATTGGCAAACCTGAAAAAATAAGTTAGGGCCAGACCTTCATGGAGAACATTGATATACTGTATGTAGTCATTAAGAGTTGAAACTGAGTTTGTTTTTCCTTGAAGATGTTTCTCTTCTCATCCAAGAAGCTTCTTCAGTTCTAACAAAGTCCAGTTGCCTCTTTAAAAAAGCACCTTTGGGACAACCATGACATGGATGACTGAGAATCTCCGTAGACAAATCAAGGGCTATTTATATAGGTCAAGGCAATTCAGGATAGAAAAATAACAGATTTAAATTATGGGAAGGCAGATTTCAAGAAAGAATTGGGAAAAAAACAACACAAAACTTGCAACAGGTTTTGCAATTGAATCAGTTAGCAAAGGAGGCACAGTGTCCAAGCTGAGACCAGACAAATTTTTAATTGGAAGTTTCAATTAGGGAGGCCTCCATCGAACTGGAAGTTTTTGTGCCCCTTACTTTCATTGTGAAAGTATAGATTCTGTACTTATTTGATTACACCTACCGCACCTTTTTGAGAAGAGCAGAGCTGCCCATCACAGCTAGTTATTTCTGTTCTACACAGACATCAAAGAGAAACAATCTTGAAGATTTTATATCCTGCATCATGAAAATCCCATTTGCAAGAAAAACCAAAGAGGAGGCTGATGTAAAACAGATACTTTTTTTATTTCTCTATTGGCCAAGTGGTAATCACTGAAGCTATGATTACTAAGAGGTGAATAGACAAATATAATTAAATACATGTTAAAGGCATACACATGCCACCTTAAAGAACACCTTGAACCAAATGTATATTTTTCTTTGGAATTTGTAGCAGTTGCATAAGCTTGGGAAAAGATGTAACTGCTTTAAGGAGTTCTTGTTAGAGGACAGATGAATGTCTGCGAATGCTTCAAATCATGTTCTGTTCTTTGAAGTTGTGTTGTCAAGAGGAAAAAGGCCAGAATGATGATGGTGCCACATTTTAACAATACAATCCTGGGGGGGATTCTGGGTGAACACAAAAGGGTCTGGGGATTTTAGATGGTCCACATCTGACCTAAAGATCAACCCACTCCCAAGATACAGATACATAAGACAGTACAGGTTGTCCTCAACTTACGAACACAATTGGGCCCAAAATTTATGTTGTTAAAAGTGAATTTTGACTCATTTTACAACTTTTCTCGTCACATCTGTTAAGTGAATCACTGCGGTTGTTAAATTAGTAACATGGTTGTTGTTGTATCTGGCCCTTCTCAGCTTAGTAAAATCCACAGAAATATTTCTTTAAGAGTTTTATTTAACACAGTTCAAGAGATTCACTTCAAAGCAAGATGCTGGCAGTTCGTTTGCGGAACGGCCGAGTCTGATTTATTTACATTCAGCTTAAACATGCTCTCCCCCCTTCCAATAACTCACTCTTTATCTCTCAGGTTGTCCAAGACCTCATAAATCTTCCGTAGATTCCAAAAACACCAGAAAACTGAGTTCAAACTAACTCCTCGAGGTATCAGGCTACTACTTGATATTAACGTTGCTCATGACAAAGAATTAGTCCCTCCTTCACCTTCTAATATAGTTTTCGATACGTCACTTCCCCCATGGCTTCCTTTTTCCACGTAACTGAAACCTCCGCCTATCAAACCTTCGGAATCTCGGATCAAGCCATATATTTTCCTGTTCCAAGTCTGACTCCCCGCTTTGAGATTCTGACCCAGACTGCATGCAAATCTCCTCACTGTCAGTCTCGGCTGCCGGGAGGGGAAAACACCCAGAGGGGCCTGGCTGCTCCTCCTCATCCTCTGACATTTCCCAAGCTGGTCTAGAGACACCCACAACAGTTGTTAAGTGAATCTGGTTTCCCCATTGACTTGGCTTGTCAGAAGGGGGTCACATGACTCTGGGACGCTGCAAGTATCATAAACATGAGTCATTTGTTAAGCACTTGAATGTAAATCACATGACCGTGGGGACGTTGCATAAGTGTGAAAAATGGTCATGTCACTTTTTTCAGTGCCATTGTAACATTGAATGGTCACTAAATGAACTGTTGTAAGTTGAGGACTACATGTAGTTGAGGGAAAGCCAGGTTTGAAGTTGTGTAAATTAATCTGTTCTGAGGGATCCTCTGAGCTTAGTTGTTTTCTTAAAGATATTTCTATGGAAATCCTCAGTCATGGTTCTTGAATGCATTTGGGTCAATATAAAAGGGGGGGAAATGACATTGCCATAGGTGTATACTATAGGCCACCCAACCAAACAGAGGAAATAGATGAACTTTTTGCTAGTCAGCTAACTAAGGTATGTAGGAAGCACATCACCATAGTAATGGGGGACTTTAATTACCCTGACATCAACTGGGAGACAAGCTCTGCACCAAGTGGAAGATCAAACAGATTCCTGACAAACCTAGCAGACAACTTTGTCTCCCAAAAAGTAGAGAAGGGAACTAGGGGATCAGCCATATTGGATTTAATTCTCACTAACAGAGATGAAATGATAGAAGGTGTTGAAGCCACAGGAACCTTGGGAGGTAGTGATCATGCAATATTGGAATTCAACATCATGGAAGCACAAGCAATAGAACATAGTCAAACTAGAGTCTTGGACTTCAAGAGAGCTAATTTCAATAAACTTAGAGAGGGTTTGGGACGGATTCCATGGATGAGAATCCTCCAGGGGAAAACAACGCAAGAAGCTTGGGAAATTTTGAAAAGCAAGATAATAGAAGCCCAGTCTAGCTCAATACCAACAAAGAGGAAAAATAACAGCTCTCAAAAGAAACCAGCATGGCTGCATAAAGAACTCTCTGACAAATTGAAAGATAAAAAGGACAAGTATAGAAAGTGGAAAGAGGGGCACATAACTAAATCAGAATATCAACAAATAGCCCGAGCCTGCAAAGATAAAGTGAGGAAAGCCAAGGCTCAAAATGAACTAAGGCTTGCGACCAACCAAAGTCAAGAATAACAAAAAAAGCTTCTTTCAACATGTAAAAAACAAGAAAAAAGTGAAGGAAATGATTGGTCCATTAGTAGGTGAAAGTGGCAAGAAGGTGACTAGCAATATTGAGAAAGCAGAACTATTTAACTCATTCTTTGCATCTGTCTTTACACAAAGGGAAAAAACAGACCAACCTATCAAAAATAGTGCCATAACAAACAGCATAGAAACACAAGTTAAGATAGGCAAGAAAATGATAAGTGAGCATCTGTCCAGCCTAGATGAGTTCAAATCACCAGGACCAGATGGATTACACCCCAAGGTTCTGAAGGAACTGGCAGATGTGATCTCAGAACCACTGAATTATATTTTTCAAAGATCTTGGAGCAATGGGGAACTACCAGAGGACTGGAAAAGAGCTGATGTAGTTCCCATCTTCAAAAAAGGGGAAAAAAATGGATCCAGGAAATTACAGACCTATTAGCCTATTATCTTCTGGAAAAGATAATCAAACAACAAATCAGCGAACACCTAGAGGCAAACAAAGTCATTACTAAAAGCCAACATGGGTTTATCAAAAACAGATCATACCAGACAAATCTTATTGCATTCTTTGACCAAGTGACAAAATTAGTAGATCAGAGGAATGCTGTGGATATAATTTACTTGGACTTCAGTAAGGCATTTGATAAAGTAGATCACAACCTACTACTCGATAAGATAGAAAAATGTGGGTTAGACAGCATCACCACCAGATGGATTTGTAGCTGGCTGACCGGCCGTACTCAGCGTGTGGTCCTCAATGGAACAGCATTTCCATGGAGGGAAGTGTGTAGTGGGGTGTCCCAGGGCTCTGTTCTGGGCCCAGTGATCTTCAATATCTTCATCAAGGATCTGGACGAGGGGATAGATGGGGAACTCATCAAATTTGTGGATGACACCAAGCTGGCAGGAATAGCCAACAATCCAGAAGACAGGCTTAGGATACAGGAGGACCTGGACAGACTTGAACACTGGGCACTATCTAACAAAATGAAATTCAATGGTGAAAAAAGTAAGGTTCTACATTTAGGCAAGAAAAACCAATTGTACAGGTATAGTATAGGGGGTACCTTGCTCAATAGTAGTAACTGTGAGAGGGATCTTGGAGCTAGTAGACAATCACTTAAATATGAGCCAGCAGTGTGCTGCAGCTGCCAAAAAAGCCAACACAGTGCTGGGTTGCATTACCAGAGAGATAGAATCAAGATCAGGTGAAGTATTAATACCACTTTACAATGCCTTAGTAAGGCCACACTTGGAATACTGCATCCAGTTTTGGTCACCACGATGTAAAAAAGATGCTGAGACTCTAGAAAGAGTACAGAGAAGAGCAGCAAAGATGATTAGGGGACTGGAGGCTAAAGCATATAAGGAACAGTTGCTGGAATTGGGTATGTCTAGTTTAACAAAGAGAAGGACGAGGGGGGACATGATAGCAGTGTTCCAATATCTCAGGGGCTGCCCCAAAGAAGAGGCATTTCCCAAAGTGCCTGAAGGCAGGACAAGAAGCAATGGATGGAAACTAATCAAAGAGAGAAGCAGCCTAGAACTAACGAGAATCTTCCTGACAGTTAGAACAATTAACCAATGGAACAACCTGCCTCCAGAAGCGGTGAATGCTCCAACACTGGGAGTTTTTAAGAAGAGACTGGACAGCCATTTGTCTGAAATGGTGTAGGGTTCCTGCCTGAGCAGGGGGTTGGACTTGATGACCTCCAAGGTCCCTTCCAACTTTATTATTATTATTATTATTATTATTATTATTATTATTATTATTATTATTATTATTAGTAGTAGTAGTAGTAGTAGTAGTAGTAGTAGTAGTAGTAAGGTGCTTTTTGAAGAGGCAACTGGACTTCCATTGTTTTTCCTTGAAGATGTTTTGCTTATCATCCAAGAACAGAAGAAGCTTCTTGGATGAGAAGCAAAATATCTTCAAGGGAAAACAAAGGAAGTCCAGTTGCCTCTTGAGAAAGCATCTTTGGGTTGTAGATGTTTCATTGCCCAAACTAGGTACCAGCATCAGTGCTAGACATGTTACCTAGTTTTGGTAATGAAATGCCTGCAAGAAAGCAACCAAGCTCAGAGAGCATCAAGCTCAACCATGAGTTACAAATATTCTCCTTTATTTGTTAATCCACTTTCCTTTCCTGTTATAGTTTTCCTTCTTGAACCTTTGCTTCAAGCCATCAGCTGCCTTCAAAGAGGCTTGTTCATTGCATTTAATTCCACAGCAGTACAAAGGAAGGAAAAACCCACCTTGTTAAAACAGAGATCAATGGCTGAAAAGCCATATGCCTCAGAAGTAGCTTGGAAGCGCAAATGCATAGGTAATGCTACTTATGTTAAGTCACTGAGACGCCCACATCGAGGCAGGAAACCTTTTGCAATCACTCCTAAAGAGTGCTATATTATTTTCTTGGTTGTATATGTAGCCATGTTTTGGGGACTCACAGAGCTTATTTAACATCAAGTGCTGATACTGGATGAGATCCAGCAGCTGTAGGAGAGGAACAGGCAGAGCTGGGGGGTGGAGTTAAATGCACCATCAGTTTAGAGTCCTTGCATTGCCACAATAGATCCAGGCCAAGCCTACCCTTGCATTTCACTGACCCTTATCAAGTGCCAATTTAGTACTGACCATTAGATGACTATTCCTGTATACAGGTAGTCCTTGACCTCTACTTATGACCACAATTGAGCCCCAAAATTCTACTGCTAAGCAACACAGTTGACAAGTGAGATTAGCCACATTTTCACCATCTTTCTTGCCATAGTTATTCCGTGAATCACTGTAATTGTTAAGTTAGTAACACGGTTGTTAAGTGAATCTGGCTTCCCCTTTGAGTTTGCTTGCCATATGACCCCAGGGCACTGCAACCACCTTGAACACCTGTTGCCAAGCATCTGAATTTTGATTGTGTGACCATGGAGATGCTGCAACAGTCATAAGTGTGAAAAATGGTCAATACTGTAAGCCACTTTTTTCAGTGCTGTTGTAACTCCAAAAGGTCACTAAGTGAATGTTTGTAAGCTGAGGACTACTCTATAGGCTTGAATAATAATAGGCTTCTGTGCAGGAACTTAACATTTGATCCTGATCCTTAGCACCTGACAGCAGGCAAAACATGCTCATATTACTCCAGCCCTCCGTGAGCTGCACTGGCTGCCAATTGGTCTCCGAACACAATTCAAAGTGTTGGTTATGACCTATAAAGCCTTTTATGGCAATGGGCCAGGATACTTGCGGGACCGTCTTCTGCCCCACGAATCCCAGCGATCGGTTAGGGCACATAGGGTTGGCCTCCTACGGGTCCCGTCTGTTAGACAGTGCCGTTTGGCGGGACCTAGGGTTAGGGCCTTCTCTGTTGCTGCCCCAGCCCTCTGGAACCAGCTTCCCTCAGAGGTTCGTACTGCTTCCTCCCTCCTAGCTTTCCGAAAACTTTTAAAAACACATCTATGCAGACAGGCTTGGGGCGTGTGAGCTGCGCTCTGCCCCTGGGCCTTTGATTGGGATTGTATGTTGTATGAGTGGATAGTTTTATAGTTTTATATTGTATCACTTTTTAAATGATTTATATATCTTTGTACTTGTATTCTGTTGTGAGCCGCCCTGAGTCTGGGGAGAAGGGCGGCATATAAGTCAAAGAAATAAATAAATAAAATAAATAAATAAAGTTCTGTGACTCTGCTTGGTTAGCCTATGATCCAATCCCATGGGGAAAATGACAGAAAATCTCATCAATTGTGACTTTTTGAGAAACCACTCCACCCCTTTGAAGCCTTCTTACGGTAGCTGCCAAGATTCCTAATTTATAAGAATTTCACCGTGATTCTAGGCATCCATAAAAGATTATGATCATGTCATATGTTCTCCTTCATCTTCATCAAGCAAATGACACAAATTACATAATTTGTGTCATGTGCACAACAATGTAAAGATGCACGGGACATTACGTGTTTTCCTACCTCTCGTGGACATTCATAAGCCATGTTGACCTCTTTGAGATTTTAATTCAAGACTAGGAAGCCTAAGAAAGAACTGACCAATGAAAAACTGCATGGTACATCAAAGCAAGAGTCTTGGCCATCTCATAAGTAGTGGGTGGGTGATCGGGAAATCTAGTCCCACCTTAGCCATGAAAGCCAGGTGGGCCAGCTATTTTTTCTCTGCCCAACTCACCTCATAAGGTTGTTGTGGGGAAAATAGGAGGAGGAAGGAGTATTAGGTACGTTTGCTGCCTTGAGTTATTTGTATAAATGGGTAAATAAATAAATCTTGCCTTTTTTGAGACATAAAGGAAGGAACAGCTGAAGAAGATAAAGCTGAAAGAAAAAGTCTGATCCAAGCGTCCTATTCAGTTTCCATGTTTGTGGCTGGAATTTGATCTTTATCAGATCCTTTTTATGTTTGCTTATTTCTGTGTCCTTTTCTTTCAGTTGCCTAATAAAAGTCAAGAATGTCTTTCTCAAATCTCTGTCCTGGCACAAAGGATTCTGGGCTACCTGTCCAGGGTATACCACTAAACATAATAGCAAATTAAATATTTGAAACTAAGAAGCAAGTCAGAATCCTTGCTGTGTCTGTTCGGAATCCTAATTTGCCAAAAATTCTATTTAAAACAAATTATGTGATAAGAAGCTGAGCTGAGCTGATTAAACTCACCTCAATTAGACCTTTGGGGGATAAAAACGGGCATTCTGGAAGGGAGGAATGTTATTTAAAATAATAGTAATACTAAAAGCATAAAGAGTAGAATATCTTGAGTCGAGTCAGAGGTAAAAAAAATATCCCCAGAGCAAACCTTTTTATTAAATAACATTTTGACATGTCCCAAAGGTGCTTTGCTAAAAAGAAACTGGCTTTATTTTTACTTTGAAAACATTTCGCTTCTTATCCAAGATGCTTCTTTCATTCTTGAAGCAGCATCTTGGATGATAAATGAAATGTAAACTAATCAAGGAGAGAAGCAACCTAGAACTAAGGAGAAACTTCCTGACAGTCAGAACAATTAATCAGTGGAACAACCTGCCTCCAGAAGCGGTGAATGCTCCAACACTGGACGTTTTTAAGAAGAGACTGGACAGCCATTTGTACAAAACGGTGTAGGGTTTCCTGCCTGAGCAGGGGGTTGGACTCGATGACCTCCAAGGTGCCATCCAACTTTATTATTATTATTATTATTATTATTATTATTATTATTATTATTATTATTATTATTATTATTATTATTAAACAGGTAAGTCCAGTTGCCTTTTGGAAAAGCATTTTTTTGGGGCAACTGTGACCTGGATGATTGAGAATCTCCATAGACCAGTGTTTCTCAACCTTGAGAATTTTAACGCATGTGGACTTCAACTCCCAGAATTCCACAGCCAGCAACACTGGCTGTGGAATTCTGGGAGTTGAAGTCCACATGCCTTAAAATTCTCAAGGTTGAGAAACACTGCCATAGACAACATTTTGGCAGGTAACTTATCTGTATCTCCATACCCCTTTCTACTCTCAAGCATATGATTCGGACTAAAAGACAACTTCTACAAGTTCTGTAGCCTTCTTGCCATTCATAGAATTAGATATGCATTTCCTCAGTTGATTATCTGCCCTCAAGTGATTTTGATTCTTGGTGACCACATAGATAGATTTTATCCATGGTGACCTGTCCCTAACTTGGTCTTTTAGGTCTTCCAACACTGCACCCACCACCACTGTAACCACACCCATAAACCTTGATGCTGATCATCCTCTTCTTATCTTTTATTCCACCTTTCCTTGCAATAGAGCAGGGGTTCTCAACCTTGGCAACTTTAAGACTTGCGGACTTTGCTGGCTGAGGAATTCTAGGGGTTGAAGTCCGCAAGTCTTAAAGTTGCCAAGGTTGAGAACCCCTGCAATAGAGCCTTCTCCAGACAGCTAAATATTTTGATAATACGTCCAGAGTAGGATAGTTTGAGTCTCATCATTTGTGCTTTGAGTGAGAACTCCAGGTTGATTAGTCTGATGATCCATTGATTGGCTCCAATTTTTTTGGTTTCACTTTCCAAGGTATTCTCAGATGTCTTCTCCAGCACCAAAGTTTAAAAGTGTCAATACCCTTCTTATCCTTCTACTTCAAAGTCCAACTGTTATTTCCATAGAGTGGTTACAGGCAATACCATGGCTTTCATGGTCATGTTAACAACTTGGTTTCCAAACTCTGAAGACTAGTAAATATGGTTTCTCTCAGGACTAAGGATCAAGGTCTCCCTGTGTGTGTTGGTTCTACTTATTCTGATTCATAAAACTTTTCCTAGCAACCAACCAACTGGCATCAATTGCCTTAATTCTTCTGGTGAGGTCCTCTAACAGATGCTATTCTGAGGAAAAAAGTAATCCTAGTTCCATGATACATTTATAAAGTCCTAGTAAGACCACACCTGGAATACTGCAGCCAATTTTGGTCACCATTTCACAAAAAAGACATTGAGAGTCAACTAAGATGATCAAAGGCCTGGAGACCAAAATGTATGAAGAACGGCTGCAGGCCAGTCTAAAGAAAAGAACAAATAGGGGAGACATGATAGCAGTATTCCACTATCTGAGGGGCTGCCACAAAGCAAAGGGGGCCAGGTTGTTCATCAAAGCACCAGAGGGCAGGACAGGAAACAGTGGTTGGAAACTGATCAAAGAGAGAAGCAATCTGGAATTAAGGAGAAACTTTCTAATAGTGAGGACAATTAACCAGTGGAACAGCTTGCCTCCAGAAATCATGGGTGCTCCATCACTGGAGATTTTTAAGAAGAGATTTTTAAGAAGAGACTAGACATTCATGAGATGGTATAGGTTCTCCTGCTTGAGCAGGGGGCTGGACTAGAAGACCTCCAAAGTCCCTTCCAGCTCTATTCTATTCTATTCTATTCTATTCTATTCTATTCTATTTCTATTCTATTCTATTCTATTCTATTCTATTCTATTCTATTCTATTCTATTCTATTCTATTCTATTCTATTCTATATTATTTATATTCACTCTGTAAACCTGAATACAGGTAGTCCTCAAGTGAGGACTGTAATGGAGCCTGCCCATCATTGCCATGACAATTGTAAAACCTATGACCAAGGATTAGAGAATTGAAGTGCATTCTTGAACAAAATAAGTATTCTTTCAAACTGTTTCCTGGAAGAACATGCTATTAACTATAATGTATAATTTTCTTTCCAGATAAATGTGATTTTCTAAGAAATAAGCCACAATATTTTATTCATCATTGTAGGTCATAGTTTAAAACATTTTCCTGCAATTTTCACATACATCTGTGATAAAGAAAATTATGATGATCTGCATTTGTATCTATACATTTCCTCTCAGAACTCAAGGTGGTTTCTTATCTAAGTTTTTTTATTACATCTGTAATCTTGGAAGCCTCCTTTTGTCCATTCAAAATATCCCAGTTCAATTTAGGTTAATTCCTTCTGGATGAACCTCAGACTACAGGCCTTTCAGTTCATGGAAAGATCCAAACCATTAGGTTCCTCTGATATTTAACAAAACATTGACTGTTTATTATTTTTATTCTACCTTTATTATCTTTACAAATAACTTAAAGCAGTGGACATATCCAACACACCTTCCTCCTCCTATTTTTCCTCACAACAAACCCATGAGGTTGGATGGGGGAAGAGAGAATGATTGGCCCAAGGTACCCAGCTGGCTTTTATGGCTAAAGTGGGACTAGATTTCATGGTTTCCCACTTTCTATCTGGTGCTTTAACCACTAGATCAGGGGTAGGCAACCTTGGCTCGTTTATGACTCGTGGACTTCAACTCCCAGAATTCTGGGAGTTGAAGTCCACGAGTCATAAAAGAGCCAAGGTTGCCCACCCCTACACTAGATCAAACTGGATCTTTAGCGTCCATGAATAACAACCATTGGCCAGCCTCTCTTTCCCCTTTTGTTTGAACAAGGAACCATTCACATGATCCTGATGGTCCTAGTTTTCGCTCAACATCTGCTGTGCTTTGCCTTGATCTCCAGCTGATGACACCATTGCAGGCTGAAGATCAGCTCAACAAGATGCAGGAAATCAACTGCAGGTTCCACACAATCTCATCCCGGTTATTATTATCTTCAAGTGTTTTAGCGTATTGAAAGCTATAAGCCTGAAGAGTAATTCAGTACAGGTGTAAGTCAACTTTTCAATCCCTGAAGTCTCTTTCAACTCTGTCATATGGTGTCTGCTTTCTCCTGGAATGGTAGCAATAAATATAGGCTTTCATGATCTAGTCACACATATATCTATGTGTCAGGTGGGCATTTAAATTAAAAACACAGATTTGCTGCTTGACATCAAACAGGGAACTACAGTAATATTGTTTAGAACTATGGCAAAATCAAGCTGATCCTCCTGTTGACATGCTGCCTTCCCAATAGACCTGTAAGATTAGCTTTATTTTGGTACAAAGGCACAAAAATCTATAAAGTTTTTAATCTGTAGAGATAATAATAATAATAATAATAATAATAATAATAATAATAATAATAATAATAATAATAATAATAATAATAATAATAATAATAATAAGTTGGAAGGGACCATGGAGGTCATCTAGTCCAACCCCCAGCTCAGGCAGGAATCCCTATATCATTTTGGACAAATGGCTGTCCAGTCTCTTCTTAAAAACTTCCAGTGTTGGTGTATTCACTACTTCTGGAGGCAGGTTGTTCCATTGGTTAATTGTTCTAACTGTCAGGAAGTTTCTCCTTAGTTCTAGGTTGCTTCTCTCCTTGATCAGTTTCCATCCGTTGCTTCTTGTCCTGCCTTCAGGCGCCATGGAGAATAGCTTGACTCCCTCTTCTTTGTGAAGGTCCCCAACCCCTGGGCTGCAGCCCACTATCGGGCCGTAGTCTATTCGGACCTGGTGTGCACATGTGCATGCAGCTCCAGTCATGCGAATGGCAGGCTGGTGTGCATGTGCATGCGTTCCAGTCCACAGCTTGCAGAGCCCGGTTCCCTTCTAACCCCCCCCCACAAGCCGGGATGCCAAGCCAAAAAGTTTGGGGACTTCTCCTGTAGAGTATCTAGCTTGTAGATCCAGGTTTTTCTTGAATCTTGGACAAATAAGCATTGTGCCCAAACTCTATTGTCTCAGCTGTGTTTATATTTACATCTCATTGCTTTTAAAGATGATTTAAGACTGTTTTAATTGTAGGCTTGATTGTACACCAAATTCTGTCTCGTCTACCTGGAAAAACTAACCAAAGGCAATTCTATATTGTTTAATCTGATCCACTAATTCACTAGAACAGATTATTAAAGCTTATCCTTCTCAATGCTATATAAAATTAATAAATACCAATTTCACCATTTTTGTCCACTTCTCCTGAAGAATGGAAGTCTGGAAGTCACTATGGATTTTCAGAAGCAGCAACTTCATCTGGATCAATATGCTTACATGGAATATACTGCCAAGAATACACTGAGGTAAATCAAATGGTGTTTTTTTTAAAAAAAATGTGAAAGTTTCAGCTTCTTCAAAATTAAGCATTCTTTAATCTTATATACTTTTTATCTGTGGAAATACAAGCCAGCTAGGCAAATGTACAGAGTTTTGTTCTGAAGGAAATAAAATCTTAAGTACTGGATGATTCAAAAGAGAAAAGATCGCAGATTTGCAGAAGAGCACGTGGAACATTAGTGTGATGAGGCTGGCATGATAATCAGACTCTGAAGCACAGTCAGCAGAAATGTCCTTCACTCACTGCTGCAACACATATTCAGACTGAAATAAAAGGGAATTATTACCGTATTTTTCCATCTATAAGACACACCCTTGTATAAGACACTCTGGCAGGCAAGTTTCTCCACGCCGATCAGTTTTTTGGCGGAGCGCCGAACAGCTGAGCTGGCAAATCCGGAAGTTCGGGCGGGCGACGATCTTGCCTTTCCCCCCTCCCATTAGTGGCAAGCCCACAGGGGCTTGACACCTGCACCAGGTGGCATGGCAACCCACACAGGCATGCCCTGGGCTATGGAGATTACCATTATTTTTCCGTGTATAAGATGCACCTGATTTTTGAACGGGGTGTTTGCAGGAAAAAATAGCATCTTACACAGGGAAAAATATGGTATTCCTCCCGCCTTCCTTCACTCTTAACTCCAGTCTGTAGAAGACAAACAGATGCTTTGCAAAAATGATGCAAACAAGGATCGGAGAAAGTGACTTGAGTCCATTGACAAACCGTCCTTGCCTGCAATGCTATGTGGGAATTTCTTTGGGAGATGGGCAGTGGTGGGATTCAACCGGTTCGCACCACTTTGGCAGAACTGGTAGCTAATTTTTTGTTGCCCAGGCCCAGAACGGATTTCGAACTTGCAAGATAATATTAATATAACCTTACAATAAAGGAAAGCTAATCCTTCTGGATGTGTTGAACTATCTCACCAGGCTGACATGGCCCTTTCTGTGCAGAATGTAGATTATTGTAGGAGATGACCAGGCTGAGCCCAAGGGAGGGGTCAAACACATCATCAGTCATGAGTCCCTGCGTGCCCACAAGAGATCTAAGTCCAACCCCACCTTGAATTCCTTTCTATCCTTAACTCCCACTAATTTACTTTGACCATTAGTAGATATGGACTAAATCTTCCTCCCTCCCTCCCTCCCTCCCTTTCTACAAGTTGAATTTGGCATATACAGTAGATAAAGCCACATTTTTGTTCAAGTTACATTAAGTGAGCAACTTAAATAAAGACATCTTTCTAAAACTTCTCTCTGTGCCTTACAAAGTTCTACGGTTTGTTTGATATCTTTCCTTTCTCCTGTGAGATGTGAAGATGTCTTGGATCATCTTTGTATTGATGTCTCCTCATACGCATTGTAAAAACTAACAAAGAGTTCATAGCAGGTCTCCCATTCAAAGGACACATTTGAAAAAAATCTCCATGTTGGCTGAACATTTCAAAACCTGATCCCACACTTTAAAAAGTGGCTTTGGACAAAGGATATAAGGATTAAAGCAAACAGCGCTGGAAGATACTAAACATAAAGAAAAATATAAATTCAGTCCATTTGGTTGTCTGCATTAGTAATAATACCAGTCCTTGAAGATTCTCAGAAGTGTAAATACCCCGAAAAAGAAGCTTTTATTTTTTCTACCTTATTCTCAGCATGTTAGAGAATGTCTAATTCTTAATGATACTATTTTGGAGTTTACTTTAGGGTTGAAAATAGCCGAAGGTGCTACTTCTGTTCCTGTTATATGTCATTCCATCCTTCTGGAGTCTCACTCAGGGTTTGTAAGGACCCACCCCACTTTGCATCTTAAGAAGACAGAACTCTTGAAATATTTCTTCCAACAGCCATCTTTATTAAGAGAAAATGGTTGCAGGCATTCTAGACAGGACTTGGGGGCCAAGCCCTATGGTTCAAGGTTTTACGGGGTTCCCAGCAACCCCACCCCAACCCACCATCCTTCCAGTGACAATCCCAGGCATTACATTTCCACCCCCTTTTTCCTCAGTGCCGGCAGAAGGGAGACTTCAGAGGGGAGTAGATGAAAGCTGATGGCCCCATTGTTATGGTTAGTCCTTTTGGTGGTATCCACATTCAGTCCCTTTTGAAGTTGTACCGAAGGAAGTGAAGGCCATAAAACCCCTTTGTTCACCCCCTTCCCCTTCATCCTATGACAGAATCCAGAGAGGGCAGAAATGGGGTTTTCCATAGTCGATAACTAGAGATGAAATATAATTGGATTCTAACAGGGTTATTAATAAGAATAGAAGAATAGAATAGAACTAAAAGAGACCTTCGAGGTCTTCTAGTCCAGCCCCCTGCTCAAGTAGGAGATCCTATACCATTTCAGATAAGTGGTTGTTGAGTCTATTCTTAAAAAACTTCCAATGATGAAGCACCCATAATTTCTGAAGGCATTTTTGCAAATGCAAATAAGAAACAACGGGGCAACAAGGACAAATATTCTAAAGAAGAATAAGGGGGAAAATGTAAATAATAGAATATTACCATTACGAAATTGCTGTTAAAAAAAGGGAGGAGTATACACTGTGTGTGTAGGTGTGTTGTGTTATGTTTTGTTGGTTTAAAAAATAAAAAAAATAAAAAAAATTTTTTTGAAGGCAAGTTGTTCCATTGGTTAATTGTCCTCACCGTTAGAAGTTTCTTCTTAATTCCAGGTTGTTTCTCTCCTCCCCTCTTCTTTGTGGCAGCCCCTCAAATATTGGAATACTACTATCATGTCACCCTTTTCTCTAGACTAGCCATACCCATTTCGTGCAACTGTTCTTCATATATTTTAGTCTCCAGACTTTTAATCATCCTAGTTGCTCTTCTCTGCACTTTCTCCAGAGTCTCCACATCTTTTTTGTAATATGGTGACCAAAACTGGATGCAGTATTCCAGGTGTGGTCTTACTAAGGCTTTATAAAGCGGTACCAGTGGTGGGATTCAAATATGTGAACAACTGGTTCTCTGTGTGGTTGCCACTTCAGGAAGTCCATTCTGGGCCTGGGCAACAAAAAAGTAGTTACCGGTTCTGCCGAACTGGTGCGAACTGGTGAATCCCACCACTGAGAGGTATTAATACTTCATGTGATTTTGATTCTATGCCTCTGTTTATACAACCGAGGATTGTATTAGCTTTTTTGGCTGCTGCCACACACTGCTGGCCCACCTGCTTTGTTGATGTAACTGAAGCATGAGAAATCAAGGATGGTGCAGACCACGGGAGAGAAAATTGTACAACAAAAGGAAGGACTCTCATACATGCACATGTATGAGGAAGGGGACGAACTTCCCATTTAATCATGACCTCAGCACCTCACTGGTTCTTGTGATAGGGGGACCCTCCTATCTATGTCCATGTCTAGTCTAATGAAGAGAAGGACTAAGGGTGACATGATAGCAGTGTTCCAATATCTCAGGGGCTGCCACAAAGAAGAGGGAGTCAAGCTGTTCTCCAAAGCACCTGAAGGCAGGACAAGGAGAGATCCACCCTAGAACTAAGGAGAAATTTTCTGACAGTGAGAAAAATTAACCAGTGGAACAACCTGCCTCCAGAAGCTGTGAATACTCCAACACCGGAAGTTTTTAAGAAGAGACTGGACAGCCATTTGTCTGAAATGGTATAGGGTTTCCTGCCTGAGCAGGGGATTGGACTAGATGACCTCCATTGTTGTTGTTGTTGTTGTTATTATTATTAATATTGGGGTGTATGGGGTGGTCAGGGAGGAGTAATACCTCTGGTGTAGGGTGTGTTGTGCCTTTTTAGGCAGCTCGTACACCTTTGGTCCCCACCTGACACTCAGCTCTCACCTGTGGCTCCTAGTAGCTGTAACATGTGCAGTGGCCACACCCCGGGCAACAGCTTCGACAGGCTGGCTAAACCAGGTTGAGGGTAGCTGTTGTGTCTTCGACACTTGGTGAGTAAGGGATTTGTCTATCCCGAGCATGTGAAGACAGACTCTGGCGGATTGAGCGGGTGAGATCTATCAAAATAGAACCAACGGTCATGAAGGCAGTTTCTGCAAGCGATGTGGTATGCTGAGAGCATGGCAAGACACGAAAGATGCCCTGGTCAACCACTGCGCCCAGCCCATCTCCAACTGTCTCGACTTTTGTCCTGTCATTGGAACAAGATGGAATCTGGGAAGAGAGAGTGAGGCTGACTATGCGCAGCTCTCCCTCACTTAAATCCAATTCACGCGCAAGTCTTGACATCTTGACTTTCCCTATTTCCCTAATTCCGACGAAATCTTAAAGTCCTGTGGTGATAGGTGAGCGAAGAAGCAGCAGGTGTGGAATCACTGGGAGCTGTGGACATGGACCGGCACACAGGCGACTCAGGTCGCTTCTTGCTGATGAAGCAACAGCTGGATTCGGCATCTATCTGAGCGACCAAGCAGCCCTCTTTAGGATCACACTGCTCACCTCTGTAGTATGAAGAAGGGGCTAGAAAATGTGCCCTAAACATTGTTGCTTTCTTCAAACCCTGTCCTGCCTACCGCGGCTGGAGGGGATCCCATCTCATGCGGTCGAAATACAAAATTTAAGACAAAACACAAGTTGTTACCACGTATTATTGGTACATGGAATGTATGTACGCTTCAAGACAATCCATTAGCAGACCATCCAGAAAGAAGAACAGCTCTGTTAGCCAGAGAACTTGCAAGATTTAACATTGACATTGCGGCCCTTTGTGAAACTCGTTTAGCCAATGAAGGTCAGCTTACAGAAACAGGAGGTGGTTATACATTCTTTTGGTGTGGACGTAGCAATGACCAACGTCGTGAGTCTGGAGTTGGCTTGGCGGTTAAGAACCATCTTGTTCGCCAACTTGCCAGTCTTCCTAAGGGTGTGAATGATTGACTTATGACACTGCACCTCCCATTACTAAGTGGAAAGCAAGCCACATTGATCAGTGCCTACGCACCTACAATGACAAATCCAGATGAAGTAAAGGACAAGTTTTACGAAGATCTTGATGCCCTACTTTCATCTGTGAAGCGCACTGATAGGTTGATTTTACTTGGTGATTTCTACGCAAGAGTGGGGTCTGATCATTCTACCTGGGATGGTGTTATTGGTAAAAATGGAATAGGCACGTGTAACAGCAATGGTTTGCTATTATTGAAGACATGTGCTGCTCATGATCTGGTCATTACCAATACCATCTTTCGCCTGCCTACTCATAAAATGATGTCCTGGATGCACCCACGCTCCAGGCACTGGCATCTCATTGACTACGTCATTGTGTGGAGGAAAGACATGCAAGATGTAAGAGTAACTAAGGCTATGCTGAGTGCTGACTGTTGGACTGACCATAGACTCATCATTTCAAAGTTAAATATTCACATCAAGCCAAAAAATCGTCCACAGGGAAACAGAGTTGTGATGAAAAAGATCAACGTCAGTGCACTGGAAAAACCCCGACGTAGCAGCTTCATTAGTAAAAGATCTTGATACTCAACTCCTGGAGCTGCAAATACAGGAAAATGCTGAGAAGGACTGGGAATGTTTCCGGGACATCTTGCACTCTTCTGCACTCAAGGTTCTTGGACCTTCATATAGGAAGCAGCAGGACTGGTTTGATGAAAACGACAAAGAGATTAAGATCTTGCTTGCTGAAAAACACCACCTCTACCATGCTCATCAAAATGATCCATCGTCAACTGCAAAGAGAAATGCTTTTATAAACACTCGCAGGATTGTACAGAGCAAGCTCTGCAAGATGCAGGACTCCTGGTTGAGTTCTAAAGCAGATGAAATCCAGAAGTTTGCTGATAGAGGCGATGTCAAACGGTTCTATGAAGCCCTTAGATCCCTGTATGGACCTCAGCCCTTAGGAAGCTCTCCTCTGCTGGATTCAAGTGGTGCAACTCTTATCACTGAGAAGACCCTGATTTTACAGCATTGGGCTGAGCACTTCCACTCTGTGCTGAACTGCCCATCTACCATCAATAATGAGGTGATTGACAGGATGTCCCAGGTAGATATCAACTATAGCCTGGATGCCCTACCATCAGAGGCTGAAACCTTACAGGCCATCAGGCAATGTTCCAGTGGTAAGGCACCAGGATCTGATGCAATCCCAGTGGAAGTTTATAAGGCTGGTGGCACTGTGCTTGTTGGAAAACTTACCCAACTGTTCCAATCCTTTTGGAAACAAGGTTCCATCCCTCAGGAACTGAAAGATGCATCCATTGTGCACCTCTACAAGAGGAAAGGAAATCGACAACTCTGCGATAACTATAGAGGAATATCACTTCTCTCCGTCGCAGGCAAGATCTTTGCACGTGTGTTGCTAAATCGCCTGATTGACCATCTGGAACAGGGTATACTACCTGAAACACAGTGTGGTTTCCGTAAAGAGTGTGGCACGGTGGACATGATCTTTGCAGCTCGACAGCTCCAGGAGAAATGTCAGGAGCAAAATTGTGAACTATACATGACCTTCGTGGATCTTACCAAGGCTTTTGACACAGTTAGTCGTGAAGGATTATGGTGTATTATGTCGAAGTTTGGGTGCCCTGACAGATTTATCCTGATGGTACGGCAGTTCCATGATGGCATGGCGGGCTCGTGTTTTGATTAACGGTGGAGCCTCAGAGGCCTTCCCTGTCACTAACGGCGTTAAGCAAGGCTGCGTGCTGGCACCAACCCTGTTCAGCATGATGTTTTCAGCCATGCTGTCAGACGCCTTTCAGAACAGTTCAGTGGGAGTTAATCTGAGGTACAGAACTGATGAGAAACTATTCAACCTGCGAAGACTTCGGGCTTCACCAAGGTAAAGGAGACTGTGTTACGAGATCTACTTTTTGCTGATGACTGCACCCTTAATGCAGGATCAGAGCAGGAAATGCAAGCCAGCATGGACAAATTCGCAGCCGCTTGTGACAACTTTGGCCTTCTCATTAACACAAAGAAAACCGAAGTGATGTACCAACCAGTTCCAAAAGCTCAGTATCAAGCACCTATCATCACAGTAAAGGGACAAAAGCTGCAAGTAGTGGACCAATTTACTTATCTTGGTAGTACCCTCTCCCGTGCAGTGACAATTGACAACGAGGTCAACTGTAGAATTGCTAAGGCAAGCTCTAAATTTGGCAGATTGCAGACTAAAGTGTGGGACTGCCATGGAATAAGCCTTGCTACTAAGCTTAAGGTTTACAAGGCAGTAGTGTTAACTACTCTGATGTATGCTAATGAGACCTGGACAGTGTACACGAGGCATGTGAGGCAACTGAATTATTTCCACATGACCTGCCTTCATAGAATTCTGAGGATCCGGTGGCAAGATAAGATACCAGACACTGATGTCCTCTCCAGAGCAGGCCTATCATCAGTTTACACTCTGTTGATGAAAGCCCAGATGTGCTGGGCAGGCCATGTTGTAAGGATGCCAGATCATTGCATCCCTAAACAGCTCTTTTATGATGAACTGTCTCAAGGAAAACGATCACACGGGGGACAAAAGAAGCGATATAAAGACACGCTGAAAGCCTCTCTCAAGTCCCTGGATATTAACATCACCTCCTGGGAACCTCTGGCACATGATCGATCGACATGGCGTACTCTGGTGTACCAGGGTTGCCAGCCATATGAACATAGAAGGACAATCTTGGCACAAGAGAAGCGTGCACTCTGGAAAGCCAGAGCTGTAAATGCCGAAGTAACAGTGTCTACATTTCTTTGTTCAGTATGTGGCAGAACATTCCGTGCTAACATCAGTCTTATCAGCCACCTACGGACACATCGTTGATGGCCCATAACCCATAAGATGTCAAGGTCCTCATCGAATTCGATGGACGAACGAATTATTAATATTAATATTCCCCCAGGGAAACCTACCTTGCCACCCACAGACCAAGTCGCAGGTCCAGCTTCAACCTCTAGTTCTACTTGTCCTTGCTGGCTCCTGGCCTTACCCTTTTGTTACTACACTTCCAGGCTTTGGAGCAGTACAGCTAATCCTTAACTTAGGACCACACTCATGCCCAAAGTTTTTGTTGCTAAGCAAGACAATTGTTAAGCGAGTTTTGCCCCATTTTACAACCTTTCTAGCCACAGTTGGTAAGTGAAACACGGCAGTTGTTAAGTTAGATAACATGGCTGTCAAGTGAATCCAACTTCCCCATTGACTTTGCTGGTCAGAAGGTCGCAAAAGAGGATCACATGACCCCGGGACACTGGAACCGTCATAAATACATGCCAGTTGCCTAGCTTCTGGATTTTGATCACGTAATCACGGGGATGCTGTAACAGTTGTAAGTGTGAAAAATGGTCCTAAGTCACTTTGTAACTTCAAATGGTCACTAAATGAACTGTTGTAAGTCGAGGACGACCTGTATTAGCTTCTGCCTGCATATCTTAAAGTTTGCACGGTTGGGAAACACAGCTGCAATGTACAGTAAGTTAATCCCACCACCTCTCCTCCTCCTCCTTCTTCTTCTTGGTTTGATCCAGTGAGTTTCTGTCTAGATTTTTAATAAGAAATCAAGCAGGAAATTGGCTAGTTCAAATCTCTCTGTGGACAATAATAGAGAATAGAGTCAGTTATTCTGATCCGCACAACTCTGCTGAATTCCCCAAGTGCATTTTAGTAATTGTCAAGCACTAGAAGTCAGCTATGAATAGGAAGCTAAGATAGTAAGAAAGTTTGTTTCAGTACTACTAGAATCATCAATCAGTGTCTGACTCTAAAATGGGATGAAGTTAACCTTCATTAGTATTGTGACACTATATATCTCTTCAAGCAAGAAAATACTCACATTTGTGAAGACATCCCATTGATTCTCTGGAACTTACTTCAAAGTTTAAGACATCTTTAAGACTGCCTGGTGGAACTAAATCACTTTAGTCCTAAAGAACCCCATAGAGTGTATTCCAGAAAAAGTTTGCATATGTTTGCAGGTTTAGAAATTAATCTGTCTGGGAAATAATACTCAGGGATATTGCTTTGGGAAGAGGCACTTTTATTTTGTGTGGCTTTGAACAGGCTTTCCCTGTTAGGCAGGGAACAGGGTGTGGCAAGGCATGGACAAAGAAGCAAAAGCCAGATTCTCTAAGTCATATGTTCAGGCCTGGACAAAGGCAGGTCCTTCTGTAAGACTGGGATAATTCCAAACGTATTTTGAAGCAAACATATATAGGTTCCTCAGTTTCACTTAGTTACATAGCAGGAAATATAGCTCATTATAGCGTTAGAACAACGGTCCTCAGCTGTTCTGGCTTGGTGGCCAGGTGTGGGGGGGGGAGAGAGGGGATAGTTCCCTGTGAACACATGCAGCTTCATTTGTACAAATGACCGTTGCATGCTGCTGCTGCTCACACGACAGGAGCTTTGTATGTATGCGCACACACTTGCCTGCAGTTTGTGTGACTCAAATAATAATAATAATAATAATAATAATAATAATAATAATAATAATAATAATAAAGTTGGAAGGGACCTTGGAGGTCATCTAGTCCAACCCACTGCTCAGGCGGGAAACCCTATACCATTTCAGACAAATGCTGTCCAGTCTCTTCTTAAAAAGTTCCAGTGTTGGCGCATTCACCGCTTCTGGAGGCAGGTTGCTCCACTGGTTAATTGTTCTAACTGTCAGGAAGTTTCTCCTCAGTTCTAGGTTGCTTCTCTCCTTGATTAGTTTCCATCCGTTGGTTGCTTCTTGTCCTGCCTTCAGGCGCTTTGGAGAATAGCTTGACCCCCAACTCTTCTTTGTGGCAGCCCCTGAGATATTGGAACACTGCTATCATGTCATCCCCTGGTCCTTCTTTTTATTAAACTAGACATAGCTAATTCCATCAACTCTTCTTTATATGTTTTAGCTTCCAGTCCCCTAATCATCTTTGTTGTTCTTCTCTGTACTCTTTCTAGAGTCTCAGCATCTTTTTTACCTCGTGGTGACCAATTCTGAAGAGGCTGTGGCCCGATAGTGGGCCATAGCCCAGGGATTGGGGACCCCTGGTTTAAAAGTTACCAAACTATCTGTGCCCACATCAGTGGTGGGATTCAGCCAGTTCATACCAGTTCAGCAGAACCGGGATCTAATTGTTTGTTGTCCAGGCCCAGAACGGACTTCTGAAGCGGCATCCACACAGAGAACTGGTTTTTCACATATTTGAATCCCACCACTGGCCCCCATCCAGTATTTTGAGCAAGCTTTATTTTTAAGAACTGCTGCTGTCATCCTTGCCCACACTAGGGGCATGTTCATTTATTTCATTTTGTTTATTCACTTCATTTCAGCCATTTCAAGTTAAGAATCTTCATTATCAGAATCCTGATCAACCTCCTCGTTAATGTGTATTCCTTCTATTCCCCAGATGTTTGGTCTCTAAAACACTGATTCCATTCTGGCTTTGCAGCAAGATTGGAAAAGTTGTCACCTGCCCAGAAAATAATATTATCACTTTCTAAGCTGCAACTGCTTGTTTGGGGCTAAAAATAGTGCTTGCAGCGAGAA
Source organism: Bothrops alternatus (assembly GCA_034064705.1). Classification (NCBI taxonomy): domain Eukaryota; kingdom Metazoa; phylum Chordata; class Lepidosauria; order Squamata; family Viperidae; genus Bothrops; species Bothrops alternatus. The sequence continues at coordinate 2,759,197 of JARGCV010000217.1, forward strand.
AGGATGGACTGGGGGAAAAACAGTAGGTATCTTCTTCTCCTGCTGTGAGCACTGAGTAGAAAGCTTCTACCTCCATACACAGTGATTCCATTTAAAAATAATAATAATAAACTTTACCAGGCTTCCAGGATAAAAATCCTGCTTTTGGAGTTCTGGAGCTAAAAATGAATACAGGTTATCCTTGACATACAACCACAATTGAGCTGAAAGTTTCCATTGCTAAGCAAGATAGTTTTGAAGGAAAAGTCTTCATCATGGTTCAGTCCAAGCTGGGGATAAACAACATGGCGACTGCTTTAGAAAGAAGGTTGCAGTTTATTGAAGAGGAGATTCAGACAGAAAGATAGCTCTGGCAGAAAAGGGAGTGAGCACATGTATGGAGTGGGTTTTTATACCCTCTGGAGACTTTTGTTTGGAATTTTTCCTGTGTCATGTACTTTGATCTGAGTCTGAGTGTGCCTTTCTGGTATTCTGATGGTGGTGACTTAATCCTATTATGTTCCAAGGGTCATATCCTGCTTCCCTGGGGCTGGGGCTGATGACTCTTAGACTTTTGGTGTTGATTCTAGGGATCTTTCTTCATAATCCCAGTTTCCTGACTCCAGTCTTTCTGACAAGATTAACACATCTGTAATTCTGCAGACCTGGTTTCTGCTTGGGACAGAGAGACTTGGGGGCAGGGTTGGTTTCTGCTTTTAAAATCCTTTAGGGAAATATATTCTGCCCTTTTAATATTTCCTTCTATGGGGGGGGGCTGACTTCCCACAATAGTTATTGAGACTGGCCCCATTTTATGACTTTTCTTGCTACAGTTGTTAAGCGAATCACTGCAATTGTGAAGTTAGTCATAACTTGAGTCTGGCTTCTCCACTGGCTTTGCTTGTCAGAAAGGGATCACCTGACCCCAGGACTCTGCAACCGTCATAAATGTGAGTCATTTGCCAAGCATCTGAATTTTGATCATGTGACAATAAGTGGGGGGAAATGGTCATAAGTCACTTTTTTTTCAGTGCCATTGTAACTGAACCATCACTAAATGAACTATTGTAAGTCAAGGACTATCTGAATATCAACTGAAAACACGACATCTGTGGTTAAAAGCATAAGCAAATGCCTGCTTTTTTTTCTTAAAAGAAAATAAAAATATAAATTTGTCAACGGTGTAAGAGTCATTGTATTTATTAAATTTGTTTAACAAATAAAAGCAATAATTCAAAATACTGCATAAAGGCAAATAGTTATCCTGCGAAGTGAGAAAGAAAAGCAATTTAAATTTATGTTACTCTGCCAGTCTCTTATAGGGAAGAAGAGTAAAAATTTCCGTTAAGAGAATTCATCTTTTTCTTTAATCTCTTTGTCTTTATTTTTCATGGAAATCCATTTATCTACCTTCTGCAAGTAATACCATTTGAAGCCTTGATCCAAGCCTCTTCCAGAATAATATTGTCAGCACGTTTGGCATCCATTGATTTCAGAGCTGCTAATAGAGCTTGTAAATGTGCTTACGTAGGTATACCTAAAATCATGTTTTGAGGTGCTGCAAAATTAAGAAGAAGAATATACAGTACATGTTGCCTGGTTATCCCAAATAAAGGGTTGATTCTCTGCAACCTGAGATCCAGGCAGAGGGGCTGCTTTCTAATAAACCATGTTACTCAGTATCATTACTGTGACATTGATTTACAATAACCCCATGAAAAATGAAATGGCCTAAATCAGGGGTAGGCAACCTTGGCTCCTTTATGACTCATGGACTTCAACTCCCAGAATTCCTGAGCCAGCATGGGGGAAACTTTGGCCCCTTCATGACTTGTGGACTTCAACTCCCAGAATTCCTGAGCCAGCCATGCTGAGGGGAAAGGGAGCGGTTTCCAAGCTGAGCCATGAAGTCCATAAGTCATAAAAGAGCCAAGGTTGCCTACCCCTGGCTTAAATAATGTGAAAATCTTGCTGATTCAGCCACTGTACAGATTGCCAGCCTTGAAACATGATGGCAGTGGTCCAAAGAGCTAGGGAATAAAACCATCTCACTTTCAATTACAAGATTTTGAAACAAAACAGGTACACACCATTTATTTAAATACTTTACAGTTACTAAATTGAGCCTGGAATAATGGTAGTAAGTCATGCTGGTCATTAAGTGGGTCAGCCCACATCTGATTTTACAAACTTTTTGCAGTGGTTGTTCAATAAATGTCATGGTCATTAAGTGAATTCAGTGGTTGTTATGTGAATCCATTATACCCAATGGACATTTTTTTTGCAGGAAAAAGGGGAATAAATGCTGATTTCTGGTAGAAAAAATGGTAAATTGGGTTAAATGATTGCTGGATGCTGCAAACAGCCTCAAATCCAGGCCAGTTGCAAAGTGCGAAAAATGTGACCATCCTGTGATTGTGGGGGGAGGGAGGCAGAATAACAGAATAACAGAGTTGGAAGGGATCTTGGAGGTCTTCTAGTCCAACCCTCTGCTCAAGCAGGAAACCCTATACCATTTCAGACAAATGGATGTCCAATCTCTTCTTTAAAACTTTCGGTGTTGGAGCATTCACAGCTTCTGGAGGCAGGTAGTTCCACAGATTAATTGTTCTGACTGTCAGAAAATTTCTCCTTAATTCTAGATTGCTTCTCTCTTTGGTTAATTTCCATCCATTGCTTCTTGTCTTGCCTTCAGGTTCTTTGGAGAATAGCTTGACTCCCTCTTCTTTGGGGCAGCACCTTAGATACTGGAACACTGCTATCGTGTCACCCCTAGTCCTTTTCATTAATCTGCACATACCCAATTCCTGCAACTGTTCTTTATGTGTTTTATCCTCTAGTCCCCTAATCATCTTTATTACTCTTCTCTGTGCTCTTTCCAGAATCATATATACTGAGATTTTTTGACTATATGAATAATATTTATCAGTCTTTCCATTTCATCAATAGAGTACCAATTTATAAACAAAATGAGCATGTTCTGTAATCCAGGATTGGCAATCTGAAGTAACTCCTTGCTGAGTTGAGTAATTATCTTCTCAGCTATGTCCCTAGGTAACATATGCATCATTCTTCATTTTTGAAACATAATTCAAAAGCACATTCATTGAAAAATAATCTTTATAGCATATTAACAATGTTGTGGTTCTCAACAAAAATAGAATATTAACAGAACAAGCTTCTTATAACCATCCTTTGAGGAATTCAATAGACATGGAAATTAAGCTTTTGTTATATTTGTTTCATCTTCAGATTAGGGCAAATTTTTTTATTTATTTTATTTTATTCGGATTTGTATGCCGCTCCTCTCCGTATTTAATCTTTTTGAATTCTTTTTGCTATTGATTCACTAGTGTAGGATACACTTGCTCCTTATTTTAAAGTTGATGAAGGTAACTAACAATTCCCTTAGTAATATTTTTGAGTTGTTTATTAAAAATTGACATAGGTTCAGCTGTAACCAAAACATATTTAAGTTATTTTATTATTATTATTATTATTATTATTATTATCGTTATTATTATTGTTGTTGTTGTTGTTGTTATGAACAGCCAATGAATCCCAGTCAAACTACAATTTTAATTTACTGCCATTTTTTAATTTATGTTCTTCTTGTATAACTCAGATGACTTAAATTTTTGATTTGCACTAAGCAGATTTAAAGTAAGTGTGAGAGGGATCTTGGATCCTACTGGACAGTCACTTAAATATGAGCCAGCAGTGTGCTTCAGCTGCCAAAAAACCAACACAGTTCTAGACTGCATTAACAGAGGGATAGAATCAAGATCACGTGAAGTGTTAATACAACACTTGGAATACTGCATCCAGCTTTGGTTGCCACAATGTAAAAAAGATGTTGATAACAACAACAACAACAACAACAACAATAATAATAATAAAGTTGGAAGGGACATTGGAAGTCATCAAGTCCAACCCCCTGCTCAGGTAGGTAATGTCCAGTTTCTTCTTAAAAACTTCCAGTGTTGGAGCATTCACCGCTTCTGGAGGCAGGCTGTTCCACTGGTTAATTGTTCTAACTGTCAGGAAGTTTCTCCTTAGTTCTAGGCTGCTTCTCTCCTTGATTAGTTTCCACCCGTTGCTTCTTGTCCTGCCTTCAGGCTCTTTGGAAAATAGCTTGACTCCCTCTTCTTTGTGGCAGCCCCTGAGATATTGGAAGACTGCTATCATATCCCCCCTCATCCTTCTCTTCACTGGACTAGACATACCCAATTCCAGCAACCGTTCCTTATATGTTTAACCTCCAGTCCCCTAATCATCTTTGTTGCTTTTCTCTGTACTCTTTCTAGAGTCTCAATATCTTTTTTACATCGTGGTGACCAAAACTGGATACAGTATTCAAAGTGTGGCCTTACCAAGGCATTGCAGAGTGGTATTAATACTTCGCGTGATCTTGATTCTATCCCTCTGTTAATGCAGCCTAGCACTGTGTTGGCTTTTTTGGCAGCTGCAGCACACTGCTGGCTCATATTTAAATGATTGTCCACTAGGACTCCGAGATCCCTCTCACAGTTACTACTATTGAGCAAGGTACCACCTATACTATACCTATACATTTGTTTTTTCTTGCCTAAATGTAGAACCTTACTTTTATCACCATTGAATTTCATTTTGTTAAATAGCGCCCAGTGTTCAAGTCTGTCATGTTGAGACTCTAGAGAGTGCAGAGAAGAGCAACAAAGATGATTAGAGGACTGGAGGCTAAAACATATGAAGAACAGTTGCAAGAATTGCATATTTCTAATCAAATGGAAAGAAGGACGAGGGGTGACATGATAGCAGTGTTCCAATATCTCAGGGGCTGCCACAAAGAAGAGGGAGTCAAGGTATTCTCCAAAGCGCCTGAAGGCAGGACAAGAAGCAACGGATGGAAACTAACCAAGGAGAGACGCAACCTAGAACTAAGAAGAAATTTCCTGACAGTTAGAAGAATTAATCAGTAGAACAACCTGCCTCCAGAAGCTCCAACACTGGAAGTTTGTAAGAAGAGACTGAACAACCATTTGTCTGAAATGGTATAGGGTCTCCTGTCTGAGCAGGGGGTTGGACTAGAAGACTTTCAAGTCCCTTTCAACTCTGTTACTATATTCTATTGTAAAAACTCATCCCATTAACTTGAAGGGTATCTTCTTCATGCAATACATCTTTTCGGCATTGTGTTTCTTTCCTGAAGTGATCAAATAAAATATTAAAAAGCAAGTATATATGTGAATGGATAGATAGATAGATAGATAGATAGATAGATAGATAGATAGATAGATAGATAGATAGATAGATAGATAGATGCTCAGTAGTTAGACCTGTTCCAATTCTAATGAACTCTGAGACTGAGTTCACTGAAAAATCTCTCTTTTCCCCTAAAAAATCTCAGTGTAAATAATTAAACTAATATTAATCACTAATAACTAATAAACATCACGGTGTCCATAAATCTCATCTAAGAACATTCAGACTTACAAGATTCTGTTAACATAGCTATTGCAATCAAAGTAATGGTGCCCTTTATCGCCTTGGTATTTTCCTTCCTTCCTTCCTTCCTTCCTTCCTTCCTTCCTTCCTTCCTTCCTTCCTTCCTTCCTTCCTTCCTTCCTTCCTTCCTTCCTTCCTTCCTTCCTTCCTTCCTTCCTGACATTTATTTCTCTGAAGGCCATCCACTGGGAGATTAGGGCCTTTGTTTGGCCATTCTGAGGAAAGATGCTTCAACTTGCTGATTCAGCGATCCAATTCATCATAATGTTGCTTAGTTGTGTGTCAACTCTTAACAGATCCCATAGAAAGATTTTCCTTAAGGGAAATGGTTCTTCAATTGGTCCTTCAGAACTTGTGCGCTCACTGTCGCTGTAATCAAACCAATCCACCCAGTGGCTAGTTATCTCTTCTTTTTCCTGCCACCATTATTATAGACTTGTCCTGTGAGCTTAGGCCTTGCATAATGTGTTCAAAATATGATAATCTGAGTCTGGTCATTTACAGTATGCCTCATGTCAGAATTCTGCATTGATTTGTTAGAAGATGCTCCAGAAAGCAACCTAATGAATAATGACATCAGCTTTAAAATACTTTTTTTAAAGACAATTAAAACCCTGCTTAAAAACAAAATACAAGTAGTCCTCATCTTACAGCCACAATTGAGCCCAAAATTTCTCTTATTAAGTGAGACATTTGTTAAATGAGTTTTGCCCCATTTTTCTTGCCTCAGTCATGAAGTGAATCACTGCAGTTGACAAGTTAGCAACCTTTTTTTTAAGTGAATCTGGCTTCCCTATTGACTTTGCTTGTCCGAAGGTCACAGAAAGTGATCACATGATCCTGGGACACAGCAACGGTCGTAAATATGAACCAATCGCCAAGCATTTGAATTTTGATCACATGGGGCTGCTGCAAAGGTCGCAACTATGAAAAATGGTCATAAGTCATTTTTTTCAGTGCTGTTGTAACTTTGAACAGTCGCTAAATGAACTGTTATAAGTCGAGGACTACCTGTACTCTAGGGTATGTGGACTGTTGTTAATATACTATTCGTAATAAAACTCATTTGCTACTTCCCAATAATAGACTTCATAATATGACATTTTATGACCTTTTGAATGGCAATTCCAACCGATTGGCACGTTCTCCTAGAAAAGTGTGCAGATTAGAACTTACTTCTCTTGTGTCAATCAGGTTGGTGAATTTTGAAAGACTTATTCCAAACTGAAATTTAGCCCCAAACAAGTCTGAGATATTGTCCGTGTCTGCTAGAGATATATGGATCACTGTAAATCTAGTCTGCCTTACTAGATAATATTCCCTGTCAGTGGGTTTTTTAAAAAAACAAAACAAAAAAACTGTGAAGAGACATAAAGAAAAAAGGTTGCACCTTATTCCGAAGGAGATGGCAGATGAAGTTCATTGTTAAAGGATGTTTTTGGATCCCACATTTATTGCAGACTTAATATCCCGAGTAGCTTGAAACATCTGTTATCAGCTTTGGCTGATATTTCAGCTGCAAGTCTAGCTGAAGAAATCTCACCTCCCCACTGTTATTTATTGCCTGATAATCTCCTTTTTAGGCAACTTCCCCCAAGAAAGCTAATTCTAAACAGGTACTTGCTTCCAAGCAAAGACAAACCAGGTTTGTCAAGGTCATGGCAACCTTGAAGGGACAGTAGTGAAGCCAGAGATGTATGCTTGCCCAGATAATTAGCTATCATCAGTCCTTGTGTGTTATTCTTTATCTTAACAGTTGCACTAGCCTCCAAGTCGATTCATGACCCCAGCTTAAATTTGGAATTTGCAAACAGATGTGCATTTATTAAATGCCTCGTGGTATTACAGCCGGTATTGAGAAAATAAATCTTTAACTAAATGTGTTGTATTGTTTAAAAAGTCTGGTGGAGCTTAAAGTGAGTTGGAAGGATTTGCAAATGATTAGGTATGCAATTAAACTGGACTGGAAAGTGATTGTTTGATCCTTACTTGGTTGGGAATTTTTCTCCAACATCTCACTCCAAAGCAGAGGAAATGTAGGCACAAATATCTCTCCATTTTCAAAGGATGCCATTGCTTATTTTGGGAACTGACACCTGTCGGAAAGCATTGGTTTCAAAGCCTTCCTGGGAAATGATAGCACCTGTTCCCAATATTTAGTTCCAGTTGATCTCTAACTTTTCTATCATTCCTACTTTTGGCTCTTTGACCCGTTTACTCTTCTTCCAAGAGAAGAATTTTTCTGAGAAGTCTCTAATTTTTTTTTCAGACTTCAATTTATTCCCCAAAATTTCTGTCCTGTCAGGCCCACTAGGTAGACCAGAACAAAATTATAATGCGACAGAAAGGCTAAAAGCATATATCATTGCGATAGGGTATAATAACACCCTTGAAAATCTAACTGTGCTTCTCCTATCTTTGTTTTTATTTCTTTATCAAATTTATAGGTCACTCATTTCAAAAATTTAGGCGACTCCCTATATCACAATGAATCAGGGAAATATTTGCCTGGTATGCTTCTGAATATTATTTTGCTTTCCTGGAATTAAAGGAAAGCAGCCCCTTTTATCTAGGCAATAGTTCTTGCATATTTCTGTCAAGATTATCCCCCTTATTCCCTAAATCAGGGCTCTTCAAACTTGGCCCTTTTATGACTTGTGGACTTCAACTCCCAGAATTCCTCAGCCAACATGCCTGGCTGAGGAATTCTGGGAGTTGAAGTCCACAAGTCATAAAAGGGCCAAGTTTGAAGACCCCTGCCCTAAATGCAGCAGTCTGCACCAGAATCCCTCCATCCCTCCATCCCTCCTTTCACCCACCCATCCAAATAACAAGCAGACATATATTTCTGATAATGCACTAGATACGTATTCATGCAACTAACTGAGCCTGTCTCAGCTGACCTGCACCTTTTTTGACCTTCTGACGAACAAAGTCAACCAATTCACTTAACAACCGTGTCACTAACTTACCAACTGCAGTGATTCACTTAACAACTTTAGCAAGAAAGGTTATAAAATGAGGCAAAACTTACTTAACAGCCATCTTGCTTAGCAACAGAAATTTTGGGCTCAGCTGTGTCGTAAGGTGAGGACTACCTGTATATATTTTATTTATTTATTATTTATTTATTAATTTGACTTCTATGCCGTCCTATTCCGAAGAACTCAGGGCGGCTCACAACATAATAGAAATCAACAATTAGAAATACATATATATTAAAACCCCTAATTTAAAAGAAAAACCAATCATTCAACATACACACAGACATACACTGGCTTGGGGCAAGATGTTAACTGCCCCAGGCCTGCCGGCAGAGGTGTGTTTTAAGTAATTTACGAAAGGCAGAGAGGGTGGGGGCAATACGGACCTCTGGGGGAAGTTGATTCCAGAGGGCCGGGGCCGCAACAGAGAAGGCTCTTCCCCTAGGCCCCGCCAGGCGACACTGTCTGGCTGATGGGACCTGGAGAAGGCCGACTCTGTGGGCCCTAACCGACCACTGGGTTTCATGGGGCAGCAGACGGTCCCGTAAGTAACCTGGTCCGATGCCATGTAGGGCTTTATAGGTCATAACCAACACTTTGAATTGGGTTCGGAGACCAATTGGCAGCCAATGCAGCTCGCGGAGTGATGCCGAAATGTGGGCATTTCTGGGCAAGCCCAACACTGCTCGCACGGCTGCATTCTGCATTACCTGACGTCTCCGAATGTTTTTCAAAGGTAGCCCCATTGCTGAATGCATTCTTCCCACGGGAATCTATTTTCCTAGGTGGTATTTTCCTAAGAAATCAACATTTCCCCTACTTTGAAAAAAGCATTGCCTGGTTGAGAAAAGTGGGGCCGTGTCTCTACTGTATACTGTTTGCTCATTTTTGAATAAGAACCTATTTCTTTCAAAAGGCCTGTGAAGAAATTGAGACTGAAAAGTCAGGAGAAATGAAACCCATCCAGGCATCCTCACAGTTTCCAAAAATCATTATGAAACAAAACAAACCCTGTCTAGCAAAAGCCAGAACTGCCCTCACTATTAAAATGTCAAGCAGCAGGGATTCCCCCCCCCGCCCCCATCTTTCCTCTCTCTTGGGATGGCAAAGAGGAGAAGCAAACAGTCCATAATAAATCCATGCTGGCTAGAAATGTTAGCTTCCTTAAGCGTTCCTGGTCTGGGGATAAATAAACAACATGGCGACTGCTTTGGGAAGAAGGTTACAGTTTATTGAAGAGCCAGACTGAAAGATGGTTCTGGCAGGAAAGAGGAGAGAAATCAAGGGCTGAGCACATGTGGAGTAGGTTTTTATACCCTCTGAAAACATTTTGTTTGGAATAGTTTCCTGTTCCTGTGGCATGAACTTTGAATGGAGTCTCAGTGTGCTTTTCTGGGCCTTGGTATCTGTAGTTTAATCCTATTATGTCCCACAAGTCATATCCTGCTTCCCTGGGGCTGGGCTAATGACTCTTAGAGTTTGGGTGGGGTATGCAGATTTTAAGTCTGTCTTCTTGATCTCCTAGCTGGGGCCTTTCTGATGGTTTACATCTGCATTTGTATAGAGCTTGGTCCTGCTTGGGACAGAGAGATTTGGGGCTATCAAGTGAAATTGGGCATGCTTTTCTGTCTCTTTAAGATCCTTGAAGGAAATATATTTTTCTGCCCTTTTAATATTTCCTTCTCTGCGGCTCTAATTTCCTTCCTTCCTTCCTTCCTTCCTTCCTTCCTTCCTTCCTTCCTTCCTTCCTTCCTTCCTTCCTTCCTTCCTTCCTTCTGATATTAATCTGGAAATAATATATAAGACTGCCAGGTTCCGTGCAGTGGCATACAAAATTAGACCAAGAATAAATAAGAGTATTTGAATGTGTTTGCCCCTCAGCATTACCCTCTAGTATAGTCATTCTTTTTAAAATATCAGATACAGTATTGTACCTTCCTCGGATTTGTCATGGGCTCAGTAATTCTACATTTTAGATTAGTTTTTAACTAATAAGAATGATGCTGTTAAGCATTTTTTTTTTATGTATCGTTCCTCCTTATTTATTACTAACTGTTCTGGATCTTCAAAAACTATGTTGTCCTCTATTTTTCTTTCTGCTGGTTAATGAGTTACTTGAAATTCATTCATTCATTCATTCATTCATTCATTCATTCATTCATTCATTCATTCATTCATTCATTCATTCATTCATTTATAGTTCTCAGCTTATTTTAGTGCAGGAAACTCTGTAATTCCGGTCCATAAATTCAGTCTATTCTCTTGCCTTCTTGTTTCATCAGCTGGCATTCTGCCTATGACCTCATTTATTTATGGAAAATTAAAAAAAAGGGATAAGGGAAGTTGCACATTTATTTATTTAATTTATGTATTTATTTAATTTAATTTATATGCCGCCCTTCTCCCAAGACATGCAGAGAAGAGGAGAAATGGGGCAGGAAGACAGCAAAACACGATGCACCCAAAATCGTGTCATAATTGAGGAAAGAGAGAGATAAGAACAGATAATGTGTGACTCTTGTCAGTTGCCATCTCTGGGGCTCCTGCTGGTTAAAGGGAAAAAAAAAAAAAGCTGAGCTCCCAGGTTTCTACCATGTCTTTCTCATAAAGGATTCCCTTTGATCAAATTCCAGCATGGATTTATTTATCTCTCCTTTTCTGATTTTCAGAGGCTGCCTGAAAATCAGTCACAATGGGGAAATTCTTGACAGGTCAGTGTCGGGGGAGGGGGGGAGCAGACGGAGGAAAGGGAAAGACAGTGTTAAAAGACGAGACCTGGAGAGGTGGGACACGGGTCAAAACCAGGCAAAAAAGACATCAAAGCCTAAATGAGAGCCCTAACCTGACAGCAAATTGCTGCCAGCAATGGGGACAAATTTTTTTTTTTAATATAAAATTCTTTTATTAAAACAATCAACATTGAACATAAAAACATATTGTGCAGCAATCATCATGGCACCTGATATACAATACTAGGTATTAGTCACTGAAAACGTCTGAATTAGTAAGCCTTTTTCCCACCCCTCGCGTCTAGCCTCAACTATACTCCTGTTACACTTTGTTTGATTGGTGTTTCTCTTATCTGGTTCCATATTAATGTGGTCAACATTAAACCAAGGATCCTATTGCTAAACAATCATCCTAGAAATTAGGCTGTGCTGAAGGGAAGGTAATTGTGTGCAACTGCCACTGAATCCAAATAGATCTTGCTTCTGAAAAAGAAATATTCACTTGGATTGCACTATTAATTTTGTGGGGGAGAACATCAGGGCAGGTAGTCCTCGACTTACGACCACAACTGAGCCCACAAATTTTCCACGGCTGTTTGTTGTCAAGTCACTTTTATCCCATTTTATGACCTTTCCTGCCGCTGTTGTTAAGGGAGTCACAGCAGTTGTTAATTTGGAGCACTGCTGTTAAGTGAATCTGGCTTTCCCCCATTGATTTTGCTTGTCACAAAAGGGGATCACGTGACTCTGGGATACTGCAACTGCCATGAATCCTTGTCAGTTGCCAACATCCTGAGTTTGATCAGGTGGGGATGCTGCAACGGTTGTAAGTGTGAAAAATGTGGTCATAAGCCCCTTTTTCCAGTGCCTTTGTAACTTCAGATGGTCACTAAATGAATTGCTGTAAGTTCAAGAACTTACAACGGTAGTGCATTTCCCAGTTCAGCAGAAGTAAATTAACCTATTTTTAATTTGGGACCCAGCTGTATTTTATATACCAGATTACGTTTTATGCCCCATGAATCCCAGCGACCGGTTAGGGCACACAGGGTTGGCCTCCTACGGGTCCCGTCTGTTAGACAATGCCGTTTGGCAGGACCTAGGGTTAGGGCCTTCTCTGTTGCTGCCCCAGCCCTCTGGAATCAACTTCCCTCAGAGCAGGGGTTCTCAACCTTGGCAACTTTAAGACTTGTGGACTTCAACTCCCAGAATTCCTCAGCCAGCTTTGCCGGCTGAGGAATTCTGGGAGTTGAAGTCCACAAGTCTTAAAGTTGCCAAGGTTGAGATCCCCTGCCTCAGAGGTTTGTACTGCTCCCTCCCTCCTAGCTTTCCGAAAACTTTTAAAAACACATCTATGCAGACAGGCTTGGGGCGTGTGAGCTGCGCTCTGCCCCTGGGCCTTTGATTGGGACTGTATGTTGTATGAGTGGGTATAGTTTTATAGTTTTTTATATTGTATACTACCATTTTAACTGATTTATATTTTGTACTTGTATTATTATAACCAGGTTGTTCTAATTAAATCATTTTGGATGTTCAGGCAATAGGCTGAATCCTAAACTAACCAAATGGATAGGACTTAATCTCACACACATATATGAAACCCAAAGCATTAATCAAGCTTAGCATTTTGTGAGTATGAAAGAATTTACTTGCTCCAATTAGTTGTGAACCCAGCATAACAGGAAAAATTAGGTGAGCAACATCCCTGCTAAAGGTTGCAGATCGAACTTAAAGAAAAGTTTCTTGGATCTGTTTTCTCCTTTTGAGACCTGTACAGGTGAACTGGGGAGGAAGCAGACCAGCATAACAAGAAGTTAGAGGAAAGAGGGAAGGGTTGTAATTATATATAGAAATTCTGTCTCAGCAGGAAGATATTCTGAGAACTGGTTGAAAGCATTTCTGTTAATTTCACTGGAACACAGAGACAAAATAGAGATTTTTCGTTGCTATATCACTGACCCTGCTGTCCAATTTTTACTTTGGTCTTAGAGAATCCTGGAAAGTAGTCTTAGGATACTTCAATATCCCTGAGGAGGCTGCAATTCAAGTCCATTTCAGGAGCCCTTGGGGCGCAGTGGTTAGAATGCAGTATTGCAGGATGACTCTGCCCATTGTCAGGAGTTTGATCCTGACCAACTCAAGGTTGACTCAGATTTCCATCCTTCTGAGGTTGGTAAAATGAGAACCTAGATTGCTGGGGGCAATATGCTGACTCTGTAAACCGCTATGAGAGTGCTGTAAAGCACTATGAAGTGGTATATAAGTCTAAGTGCTATTGCTAAGTGCTATTTCTTGACCAATATGAAAACCTTGGGTTTATTTCAGAACATCATGGGTTTAACACATTTGGCCTGGCATATATTTGGGCTATTTTAGTGGTAAGATGAATTCAAAGTATTACAGGAAAGGAATGTGACTTGGGGCTCTTCTTGAATCCAATCTGTCACATGATGTACACTTGGACTCTGTAGCCTATGTCCAGCATTAGCTGATGCTCACGTTACGGTTACATGTATCTTATGAAAGGCATTCTATATGAAGCTGATTGGAAATGATTTAGAAGCTGCAACTGCTGTTGAACACAGTGACTTGACTGTTTTAAATGAGGTTATTGATGGGACTACATAACAATGGTCCTAAAAGTATTTCAAGGTTGGCATATAAAGTAATTCAAGGTTGGCAAAGAGAATATTATTGGAAGAAGAAAAAATCAAGCAAAGTTATTATGTAGACTTTGGAATATAGAAACTGATTGTTAGTGATTACTTTGGAAATATAAGCCCAGACAACACACTGTTTACCAAATATTAAGGTGTTTGTGTTAAAATCAATAATATATATACATGTCTTTAATAAGTTTAAATATTGGAATCCCAGGTATGGACATTACAATATGGCATGTGCATACAGCGTGATCATAAAAAGCTCACTCGCAAAAAGTCATACTGGTAGCAGCAAATACACGGAAGTATACATGCCCCAGGAGGGTGTCTGCTTTATCTCCCTGAAGATAAGATCCTACAGCACCAGCACGTGATGGAGCGAGAGGAGCCTCCCTGCTGCACTTTGCACAAGGAATCCAGCCAGCACACGGCTGTGCGTGTCGCCCTGAGAGCCTTGTGCCAAACAGCTGATAGGCGCGACGGATCTTACGCGCCAAACAGCTGAAAGGCGGGTCTTTTGAATTTTGCCTGGAGACTAACTTCCATGTATTTGCTGCTACCAGTATGACTTTTTGCGAGCGAGCTTTTTATGAGCAGGCAATATGTACATGCCATATTGTAACCATTTTTTAACTGTTATGTAAATGTATGCACATGCTCCCCGCCCTGTCATTTAGCCCTTTGCTCTGATGATATATATTGGTCCTCAAAGTACTGAATTGCCTATCTATGAGCTAGTAGATTCTATTGAAGGTGTTTGTATTAATCTATAAAGCCCTAGAGAACTCATTGGAAAAGACCCTGATGCCAGGAAAAATTGAAGGCAAAAGGAGAAGAGGATGAGGGTAGAGGACAAGATGGCTAGATGGTGTCACCGACACATTGAACATGGATTTGGGCAAACTCCAGGAGACAGTGGAGGGCAGAGGGTCCTGGCATGCTATGGTCCTTGGGATCACGGAGAGTTGGACATGACTTAGCGACTGAACAACAACATAAAACCATAAATTATATAGGAGCAAGTAGTTAAAAACTGCCTCAGCTAAAATTATCCATTGTGAGCCTTGTTTGTGGTCATCAGAATAATTCAAGCAGGAATAAAATTTTCTTGTGCAGGACACCAGTTATGGGTCTCTTTTCCGAAGGACAGAAAACCTCTTTGTCTGTTCACCCAGGCATTTGTAGGGAAAGATGGAATCCAGGACCAGACCAGACTGTTACGATTGCCTTTCAGATTGTTTTCCCCCCACTTTCTTGTTTTTAAGGATTGTTAGTTTTATTGTTGATTATCCATTTGTAAGCTTTTATTTCTGAGATTCGTGGTGCTTGGTTTTCTATCTCATGATTCATTAAATTTCATTGTCATCTGATATCTCCCTCACTTAAACACACTTTCAGCCTGCTGCTTCTGATGCAACTTCTTTTTTCCAGAGATTTTGCATTCTTCTGACAGGTCCCGCTGATCTCATTTTATTCATAAAGCTGAATTTCTGTCTTGGTTTCACTTTCTTGACACTGAGTGGCACTCTTGTAGAATTTCTTGCTCAAAATTCATATTAATATCGAGTTGGGTACTCTGAGCTCTTTTGTGACCAATCCCATTTGCATTTCATTTGTTTTAATATTTTAATGGTTGCAAACTTCTATCTCTCCAGCTTTCCATATGGAATAATTCCATTTTGAGTTGCACGTTTTTTGTGTCAAGAAATATCCTCTTTTCTTGTCTATAGGTTTTGACATCTTGACTTTTAGTGCTTTTCATCAAAATATTTTAAGCTACTTTTCTTTCCTATGATTACATTTGTCTGACCGGGTTTCTTTCAGTTCGGTTTTCAAAGTATTGATGAGAATCTTACATGCCTTTGGGTAACCGTAAAGCATTATGGTGGAACAGTGGCTAGAATGCAGTTTGTATGTAGGTCTTTGGTTATTCGGGTTTTCTCCCACGTAGAATCTGAAGTGTCTTGGCGACGTTTCGATGAAGTCCCATTCGTCATCTTCAGGCTGGTGCTTTCGGCTTCGTGCTTCTAGGAGCAATGTGTGATCGTAGCTGTTTCTTCCTTTTAACTGCCAGTGGGGGTTAATCAGTTCAAACCCAGATCATTGGGGATAATATGCTGACTCTATAAACTGCTCAGAGAGTGTTGTAAAGCTCTATAAAGCAGCATATAGTTCAAAGTGCTATTGTTAACTGCTATCACTATTTCTACTTAAAGTTGCATAAAACAATTACCTCTCTATTTTTCTATTTTTCTTGGAATGATCTGTTGGTCTTTCCATGCTTATCACTTGTTAGAGATCTTCTTTACAGCCTAATATTTCTAATTTTCTCTATTTATGGGAGCCACAGAAAATGCATGAGCAAAGCTATTAAGAAATCATGGCAGATTTTTTTTCTCCTCTTTCAAATTCTTTTCACTCATGAAAAGAAAACTACATCTGACCAATTTTCCTGTTCCATGTCTAAGTTCAAAAAAAATATTGTTGGAGGTTGTTTATTTAAGAATAAATTGAACATGTAGCAAAATGCGCACACATATTTTTGTGTGCATGGAAAATAGAGACTCAAGGTCATTTTTTACCCCCAACAAGATACATTTCCAACACTGATCATCTTACTCGGCTATATGGTAGACATGAAGCCAGGTATCATGGTTAGCTTCAAGAAGTATTTGGTGTTGGGATATAAGACAGAAAACCATTTACTTGTGAGAACATTATTTTTTGGTGGAAAAAAAATTCCGCTACATAGCTTGCTAGATATAAACAAGGGATTTGCTTCAGCAAAACTAAAAGGCTTTCTAGACATTAAAGAAAAAATAGGAAAAAAATCCAGTTTTGGCCTCATCACAAAGTTTAAAAAGTAAGTATAATTTCCATCATCCTCTGGGTCAGGTTTTATTAATTTTCCTATGAAATTTTAATTGAAAATATAGGAACAATTTGCCAGGTTGAAAATGTATTCCAGACCAGAAAATTAAACAGTTTGTTCTTGAGAGTCAAGTTCTTGAAATTTAACTCTATATTCAGTATATGTGTGTAAGCATGCAATGTGTACAAGTTTGCTATGATATCTAGAGTTTACACATCGACTCACACTTTTTTAAAAGGTTTTTTTTCCCCAAAACGTGTGATATGGTATCTTCTCTTTGAATAGCAAGCTTCATTTCAGAAATGGCAGTTTCCACTAACAAACGGGTAAATAAAACAGCGGGAGCTTCTGATGCCCTTCAAACTATGAATGCATTCCATTTTTAATCCTGCTTTTCAACCAGCTGTTCCCAAACTAGTTTACAATAATAAAATAATCAAATTAAAATGCCATAAAACTGCAATTAAAACTACATTTAAAACCCATCCGTCAAAGCAATTCAGGAAAACAGGAAGACAGATCTGTAGGTAACAGGAGAGTAACCCCAGTCGACTGTAATTAAATACATCCATAGATGTGGATTTCAGCCACAGCAGTTTTGGGGTTTTTTTTTTTTTTTTTACGAAAAACCCTCTTCTCATTCAATTTTGATGTAACTCTTGTAAGCAAGTCACACCTAAACATAGTGTGAATAGCGTAACTATAATTCTCCCTCTAAAACTGAAGCTCAAATACTTTGGCCACCAAATGAGAAGAGAAGACTCATTGGAAAACAGACTGAAGGCAAAAGGAGAAAGGGACGGCAGAGGATGACATGGGCAGATGGTGTCATTGACTCAATGAACACGAATGCGAGCAAACTCTGGGAGACAGTGGAGGACCGGAGGACCTGGCATGCTATGGTCCATGGGGTTGTGGGGGCTTGGGCACGACTTAGTAACTGAACAACAATAACAACAATTTAGCAACAAATAACAACTCTAAAGCTTCCACTTTCCATTATGTATTCAAGATGGACAGTGAATAATATTTATATGTTGCTTATATGTAAGGGTGTAGGTGTTATGGTTCCGACATAGGAAACTCTTCAAAGAACTTCGAGGCATTGTTTACCTTAAAGAATCTTTATTTGAGTAGCAACACATCCGCACGCACATAGTCCAAGCCAAAATCTGGCTTCCCCTCCCCCTAAGCACATAATATCAAAGCACAATTCCCTCCTAAAACTAACAGTCATAAATCATATTCTCCAATTCGTTTGAAATGCTGGCTTTCCACCCAGTTCTTCATCCCGCCATGTCTTATCAGCTCTTATTACAAACAGCCTTGGTTCTCACCATTATACAGTATTGTTTTGTCTAACTAATCTCTCCCCCCCACCCCCCAGGTATCATCTAATTCTAACTCTAAAAGTAAAACTTAAAGTAAAGGAAAATGGATGTCGTCAAAGCAAGAACATCTGATGTTAGCAGTGTTGACAGTAGGTCTATACAAATGTTGTATATAGTATGTTTTAAATGTTATGTATGTGTACACTTTGTATGTTTTAAATGTGTTATGTATGTATACAATTTGAGAGAAAGCAACTAAATTTTTAAGTTGTGCCATTGTGCTCACAGGAAAAAATGACAATAAAGGTTAATCTAGTAAGACCAATTCTCCCTAAATTAAAGTTACCAGACATTCAATGGGCATCGCCTAAAAATAAAACATTGTCTGGTTGTTGTTTTTTTTTAGTACAGGTAGCCCTCAACACACCCACAACTGAACCTAAAATTTATTTTGCTAAGCAAGACAGTTGTTAAGGGAATGAATGTTGCCACATTTCATGTCTTTTCTTCCTACAATTGTTAAGCGAATCACTGCAGTTAAGTTAGTAACACGGTTGTTAAGTGAATCTGACTTCCCCATTGACTTTGCTTGTCAGAAGTTCGCAAAATGGGATCACGTGACCTCAGGACATTGCAACAGTCATAAGTATGAGTCAGTTGCCAAGCATCCAAATTTTGATCAAATGACCATGGGGATGCCGCAACGGTCGTAAGTGTGAAAAATGGTCATAAATCACTTTTTTCCAGTGGCGATGTAACTTCAAAAGGTCACCAGATGTGCTATTGTAAATCGAGGACTACCTGTATCTTGTTTTTGTTTCTGTTTTTGGACTATTTTCACAAAGCTAGTTATTCAAACTTTTGTGCATTGTGTCTGCTTCTTTTTTTCCCCCCATCATCCATTGACAGTCTGGATTTACTTTATTTATTTCCTGATTCCAACCGTCGGCTTCAGTCCAGCCCTTTCAAATCTACGATCATTCTATTCTGTAGATCATACGACTCATCGTACATCCTTATGGTGAAATTTGAAAAGTACATCATCGTTGACTCCATATTATCGCTAACATATGTTCTTAAAAATATTTGTTGGAAAAAAATATTGCTGCTAAAAAAAAAAACCCCAGTCTTTCTGATCCTGGGAAAGCAATTTCATATATTTCAGTTTTTTTGCTATAATTGTAATGTTGTAAATGCCAAGAAAGTTAAACAGTTACAGAATTAGAAAATTGCAGAATAACAGAGTTGGAAGTGACCTTAAAGGTCTTCTAATCCAAGCCCCTACTCAAGCAGGAGACCCTATAAAACTCCAAACAAATGGTTATCCAATGTTGGAGCATCCACAACTTCTGTAGGCAAGCCATTAATTGTTCTCATTGTCAGGAAATTTTTCCTTAATTCTAGGTTCAATCTCTCTTTGATAAGGTTCCATTTGGACATTAGTATATTCTCCTTTCCCCCATTTGCTCTCCTTTCCAATTTCCTATGTTCTCCTTCCCTTATTCATCTCTGTGATAACCCTACCCATAATCTATTCAAGTTAGCCTTGCCCAAGAATTGTGCTCTCCTCAAGGGCTCCAATGACCACTAAAGTCAAGGACTACCTGTATAGCCTTTTGAGGACTTCCTTTTTCAGAGACCAGAGTGGTACATGAGAGACACAGAAGGGGTTAGGTAGAAATGATCAACCAAATTAGTGAAGGAAAGAGCAGCAATGTCCTTTTCTCTCGTGGATCCTTCTGTTACAATTATCCCTGGGCAAGTCAAAGGAGTAAGAGAGGTATAACAACTCCATCTCAGTGTTTGGCCCAAGAGAATCTGAGTCACTCCTAATGTGCCCATTTACACATTACAAGCGTCTCCTTCCCAGAAGTGAATCTGTCCAGTCGGGACATTTCTTTATTTATTAAATTCATATGCCACTCATCTTGCTTTGACATTAAAAGAACCTGTTGAGACTCACCACTCCTGAACAGAAACATGGAGTTTGGACTAGAAAATTATTGGCCTTGTCTTTACCTTCATGTAGGTAGTCCTTGACTTACAACCACAACTGAGTCAAAAATATCTGTTCCTAAGCAAGACAGTGAGTTAAGTGAGGTTTGCCCTCTTTTATGACCTTTCTTGGCATAGGTGATAAGTGAATCACTGTAGATGTTAAATTAGGAACACGGTTGTTAGGTAAATCTGGTTTCCCCATTGACGTTGCTTGTCAGAAGGTCACAAAAGATGATCGCATGACCCCAAGATATTGCAACCATCATAAATATATGCCAGATCATGAAAGCCTGGTTGGCACAAAAAGAAAGCTAGAGTTAGGTTTAAAAAAGGGGTCTTCTGATTTATTAGAGAGGATTTTAAAGTCTCAATTAATGGGCTAAAGGAAGATTTTGAGATGAAGGGAAATATGATTATTAGATTTAAATATTCTGGAAAATGATAAAAAATAAGGGACTAACTGGCTTAATATATGTATCATGTTTCTGATATTGAGCCACAAATACTGTTAGATTAAATCTACACCAGTTTGGTGTAGTAGTTAAGGTCCTAGAAACCAGGAGATGATGAGTTCCAATTCTTGTTTTCTTTTAGGCATGAAAGCTAGATAACTTTGGGTCAATCGCTCTCTCTCTCTCAGCCCATCCCAATGCCACACATTTGTTGTTGCATGGAAAATTGGACCTCAAAAATTGGGAATTATTTATGCTGCCTTGAGTTATACAAAAATAAAGATGGGATATAAATATAAACAGAATCACAACAATATTTCACTGTAGCCTGAAGAGGGTTAAGCAATGCAACATGGCTATTTAATTATTTGAGGATGTGCTTTATGAAAACGGCATGTTATATTTCATACTCTGTCTTGGCCCCAGTGACCTTCTCAATTTTAGACTTATAAATATTCCAGCAGGCCATTCCCAGTTGTAAAACAATTTTGCAGGAACAGCAAATTAGGCTATCGAGGGAGAAAGAAGTCTTCACGGTGGGGTGGGGTGGGAGATCGGTTGTGTTGCCACAGATTTTTAGGTTATGGAGGGAGAAGGAAAAGGAGAAAGAGAAGAAGGAGATATCATAGTTAGATATTTGATCTGGATTTCTTTCACAATTCTGTTTTTGCTTTTCACTGAAGTGCATAATAAGAAATTAACATGGCAGGCTCCAGGAATGAATTTCCTGCAGTAAATCCCATTGCTACCAACTGTTTGTGTGGATATGTGTTCGTTTTCCATACAGCAAGCCTGATGTGGTATTGAACTAATTTATTTTAATTCTTTTTGGCATTGGTATGTTGGGCTGGGCATCGTTACTGTTAGGGTTTGGGTGATGCTCTATTGATTTTATAGCTAATTCTGACATTCATATGAATCCAGTGATATGGTTTAGTTTTTTCCCAGTCTTTTGAATTGGGCAGGTGGAGCATCCATAAACAAGCCCAAAATAGAAGGAGACTTTGCAGCCTTGGAAGACATTCGAAGCCTCAGTTAACAGGTCTTCTCCATGCTGCCTAGCAGTTTATTATGGTCAACACTTTGACTCTTTCTCAAGTAATGATTTGCCCATTGGCACATTGTTACACTTGTATTTTGGGCAAATGCTGATCATAGCAAGGAGGATCTGAACAAGAAGCAATGGATGGAAACTTATCATGAAGAGAACCAATCCAGAACTAAGGAGAACAATTAATCAGTGGAACAATTTACCTCCAGAAATGTGGAGGCAAACACTGGAGGTTTTCAAGAAGAGATTGGACAAACTTTTGTCAGAAATGCTATAGGATTTCCTGCCTGAGCAGGGGATTGGACTAGAGGACCTCCAAGGTCCATTCCAACTCTGTTTTTCTGTTCTGTTCTGACCTTGGCTGGTTCAAGAGCTCCTTGTTTTCTGGTGAAAAGAACCAGCAGTGAAATAACTTTATTGGGAAGAAGCAATTGCATAAAAAGGTTAAAACTCAAACAATTTGCAGTTACTGTTTTAACTGCTAAAGTTAGATAGATAATGTTTCTTATTTTTAAGCTTGAAATTTGCACCTGTAAATAAATGCAGTAAAACTACTTGGGGGGGGGAGCATTCAATTCTTTGTTAAGTGATGGTAATTATCTCCCCAAAAATGTTATGCCAAAAGGGAATAGCTTTAGTACGTGACCACAGCAATTTTTTTTAAAAAAATTACCCTTTTTAAAAACTGCCCAACATTGGAGAACTCTAGATGACAACTGAGATGTGGATTTAATGTTGATTGCTTTAATATTGGGAAAGCGTACTGAATTTCTACCTCAGGATACTGAATTTCTACCTCAGGATTTTTGGTTAGGGATCATAAAAGATTGTACTAATATTGAGATGAATAATATGTGATAGACTAGGAACTGTGGATAGACTATAGAAAAGAGAAACACCAAGCAAATAAATTGTAACAGGCGTTTAGTTGAGGCTTGATGTGCGGAGTGAAAAATGTTTACCAAACCAGACGTTTATAAAGATTAATACTTAGTGATGTATATCAGGTGCTATGATGATTGATGCATACTATGATTTTATGTTCAATGCTGATTGTTTTAATAAAAGAATTTTTTCATTAAAAAACAACAACAAAAAAACAAGTCTTCTTCAATTGCTACAGTTAGAAAAAAAACCTATAAAGTTAAAATCATGAGACATCAGAAGCAAGAACTACAATGTTATCAAAGTCCAGTTGCCTTTTGGAAAAGCACTTTTGGGACAACCATGACTTGGATGATTGAGAATCTCCACAGACAATGGATTTTATAATTCATCACAATAGACTATAACAGTGATGGCGAACCTTTTAGAAACCAAGTGCCCAACTGCAACCCAAAACCCACTTATGTATCATCAGGTGCTGGGTGGGCGTGGCCAATTGGGTGGGTCTGACCCATTGGGTGGGCGTGGCCATGGTGGTAACGGCAGACTGGCTGGGACTAAAAAGTTCAATCAATCCATTCCAGCTTTGCAAGATCTTTTTTTCCCCCATGAGAAGTTGAAATTGATTGATTGATTGAACCTCTCTTTTTTTGCACATGGCAGCAGAGGCCTAAAGCGAAAAGGTTTTATAAAACCCAGCTGAAGGCCTAGGACTGGGGCGAGGGCGCGCATGCCCACA
The DNA here is from genome assembly GCA_034064705.1 of Bothrops alternatus. Classification (NCBI taxonomy): domain Eukaryota; kingdom Metazoa; phylum Chordata; class Lepidosauria; order Squamata; family Viperidae; genus Bothrops; species Bothrops alternatus. Next base: position 2,782,370 of record JARGCV010000217.1, read on the forward strand.
GAGAGGGCTCTGAGTGCCACCTGTGGCACATGTGCCATAGGTTCGCCACCACGGGAATATAATATGGCAATACTTTAGATATATGGTAAGTTTGTGCAGGGCTTTTTTTGTCATAGAACGCCCAGAACGGAGTTCCAGCACCTTTTTTGGATGGAACCTTGTAGGGTAGGCAAGGCGGGTTGTATGACATGTGTGAGTTCCGGCACCTTTTTTTTTTTTTTTAGAAAAAAAGCACTGAGGTTGTGTCTATACAGTACTTGTTTGAGTGTCACTTCACAGTTTTAACAGTGATTCACAAAACCAAAAGTGACTCCCAGAGCAGGTAAAACAACACCTGTTGAGTAGAATTTCTGCCAGCCGATAGGGCACTTTCCTTTCCCAAAACTAGCTTCTTTTTCCTTTATTCCATCCACCCATTTGTTACATGAACCTTAGGTCTGGACTAGTTAGAATTCAGTGTTTCTCAACCTTGACAATTTTAAGGCATGAGGACTTCAACTCCCAGAATTCCACAGCCAGCATTGCTGGCTGTGGAATTCTGGGAGTTGAAGTCCACATGCCTTAAAATTGTCAAGGTTGAGAAACACTGAGTTAGATTATAGGATGGATCCAGGTCTGAGAGAAAGCTTTCTCTCTCTTCCTATTTGTATCCCATCTTCCTATTTGTATCCCAGTATTCCATTATTGGAGGGGCTGCCACAAAGAAGAGGGAGGTCAACTTATTTTCAAAAGCACCAGAAGGCAGGACAAGAAACAATGGATGGAAACTAATCAAGGAGAGAATAATTAAGAAGAAACCTCCTAACAGTGAGAATAATTAACCAGTGGAACAACTGGCCTTCAGAGGTTGTAGCGGCTTCATCAGTGGAGGTTTTTAAGAGGTTTTAAGTGGATAGTCACTTGTTTCAAATTGTATAGGGTCTCCTGTTTGAGCAGGGGGTTGGACTAGAAGACCTCCAAGGTCCCTTCCAGCTCTGTTCTGATAGATTGATCTCTACATCTCTGAAAATCCCAGTTTCTGCTTCTTAGCTATGTGGCTTAAGAACTTACCTTTCCTGCATTCTATCCCATTTCCCTGAAGATTCTATGTTGCACGTACAATATATTTCAGGAATAAGGGAGTACATTTATAAAAAATAGTGATGTCAAGACCATACACTTCTCGACAAAGTCAAGAACCTCCAACCTTGTAGATCAACCTGTTTACCTGAAATCACAGTTGCACAATAAGCAGGGAGCAGGTGTGCTGTGGAAATTCACTTGTCAGACAAATAGCTCTGAATGGCACAAGGGAGAAAAGATGTTCACTAAAGAGAAGGCAAATAAACAACTCATCTGGCAGATCCAAACACCACTGTGCCTTGAGAGATGATTTTTTCCCAGTATCCAAAATAACTCATAGATCAGAACAGAATAACAGTGTACCATAGTTGGAAGGGATCTTGGGTGTCTTCTAGACCAACCCCCTGCTCAGGCAGGAAACCCAGTACCAATTCAGACAAATGGTTGTCCAATCTCTTCTTAAAAACCTCCAGTGTTGGAGGACCCACAACTTCTGGAGGCAAGCCATTCCACTGCTTTAGCCTCCAGTCCCCTAATCATCTTTGTTGCTCTTTACTTTTGTTGCAGCTGAGATGATGAAAGGCCTGGAGACTAAAACATATGAAGAACGGTTGCAGGATTTGGGTCTGGTCAGTCTAGAGAAAAGGAGGACTTGGGGGGGGGGGGACATGATAGCAGTATTCCAGTATTTGAGGGGCTGCTACAAAGGGGGGGTCAACATATTTTCCAAAGCATCCTTCTAGTTCTATTCTGATTAATTGATTGACTGATTGATTTGCACTCTTTCTAGCATCTCAACACATTTTTATATTGTGGTAACCAAAACTTGATGCAGCAATTTTATTGTTTAGATAGTACACTTTCCTATGCCAGTGTTTTTCCCTGAATTCTGCTGGGTCTTCACATGATCCATGAACCCACAAAGCTGCACCATTCATCAACCTCCTAACAAAACCTCTTATGTGTGAAATAGCTGCCGGTCTATCAAAATAAATACATGAAGAAGCAAAATTCTCTGGGCCTCTTTTTTCATATAAATCTCTCCCCACATTCAACCATTAGAATAGAGAAAGAAATCAATAAAGGATCAATACCACCTTTAAAAAAATCAATTCTACTCATATGCATTATACACTGGGAGTGGAAGGAAAAGGCAAAATGATGTAATAGGTGAGGGATCACAACTTTATTACTAAACTAGACCCTGCAATTAAAGTGGAACAGGATATAACCAAGAATCTAATTTTTATCAATAAGTCCTTTTAGGGCAATACTGTCCTACCTCTAAATTAGGCATTCCCAATCTTGGCAACTTTAAGACATGTGGACTTCAAGTCCCAGAATGCCCCATCCAGCATGGGTGGTGGGAAATACTGGGAATTGAAGTCCGCATGTCTTAAAGTTGCCAAGATTGGAAACCCCTGATCTAAATTGTAAATTAGTTAATTAACAGACCTGATTTTTCTACATCTTCTACGTGGCATGAAGATGGACTGGAGACCAGGTATTAACCAATCTGGTCTATTATTCTGATCAGTGAAGATGAAACTAGAGAGTGTAATTTCTCTAAGTTAGGGTGGGCTACAACACCAGGAAAGGTCTTGAATAATGAGGATCACATTCTAAAACTGCATCAGGTCAGGATCTATTTGGGGAGAAAATTAGAAAAAAAAGCAAAAAATACTCCATACAAATAGTATTGGATAACCAGAATGCAGAAATAGATAGGAGAGACAGAGAGGAGAGAGGGAGGAGGAGGGAGGGAGGGGAGAGAGGAGAGAGATATAGGTGGATAGACAGTCAGACAAGACAGAATAGAAGAACAGAGTTGGAAGACAGATAGATACTACATTACCCTTATCAAGACAACTGCAATTTTCCCTGTATATATGACATCCCTTTAACAATTCTCTGGCTCTTAAAAAAATATAGGTCTGAGCCACACAAGAACTAATCACAAGACTGACTGACCACCCAGGACCTATATAAATGAACATAACACTTCACCCCAAACTCCCACTGAAGATGTTACCTAGTTTGGTAACAAAATGCCCGGGAGCTGAACAGCAAGCTTGAAGAACAGCCTCCTGTCAAAAAGTCTTGAGAATCTTCAAGGGATCATGGTTAACTTTTTGCTCTTTCTCCTTACCAACTAGGATGCAGTGGGAAGCAACCTTTTAACCTCCAAGCTGAATATATTCATTTTGTCTAGCCACAGAAGATAGACCTATGATTCAGTTATCTAATCTAATGGCACAAATTTCCTCCTTTCATTCCATCAAAGAACCTGCTCAGTCGAGCGCTAATAATGTTGGCAGTAGGTTGTTCCGACAGAAAACAAGCTTTAGTATATACACATTCGCAGCAGCTTCTGTGTCAAGGAAACTTGAAGATCACGTCTAAGATTATGCATTATCTTGAGTCAACCTGGCCTACATGCATAAAACTTCAAAACTTTGATTTGACATTCTACAATTCAGCTTTCCCTCTTCTCCCTTAAATAAGCTTCTCCTTCATTTACTACAAAATTATGTTTCCCTCCAGAAAGCCACTGTTTTATTTATTAGGTATCATTGAATTTTATTTGCTGGCGCTGCAAGTGCTTTAAAACATTAATAATGTTTCTGTTCAAGAAAGGCTGTCTCCCCTCCCCCGTTAGGAAATCATTTTGAGTCTTCAGGATATAAACAACTTCAACAATAACAAGGAAAAAAAAACACCAAGCATAGTCTCCATATCATTAACTGGATACTTTGGCAACCGTACAACTCCAATTTTTATATTAAAATTATTAGAAACTACAGGTAGCCCTTGACCTAGGATCACAATTGGGACCAGAGACTTAAAATATATTAAAATAACAGAGTTATAAGGGACCTTGGAGGTCTTCTGGTCCAACCCCAGGCTCAGGCAGGAGACCCTATACCATTTCAGACAAATGGTTGTCCAATCTCTTCTTAAAAAGTTCTGGTGTTGCAGCCTTCACAACTTCTGAGGCAGGTTGTTCCACTGATTAATTGTTCTAACTGTCAGGAAGTTTCTCCTTATTTCTAGGTTGCATCTCTCCTTGATTAGTTTCCATCCATTTCTTCTTCTTCTGCCTTCAGGTGTTTGGAGAATAGGTTGACTCCCTCTTCTCTGTGGCAGTTCCTTAGATGTTGGAATGCTGCTCTCATGTCTCCCCTCATTCTTCTTTTTACTAGACTAGACATATCCAATTCTTGCAATTGTTCTTCATGTGTTTTACCTTCTGTTTAGCCTAATTATCTTTGTTGCTCTTCTCTGCTCTCTTTCTAGAGTCTCAATATCTTTTTTATATCATGGCGACCAAAAGTGGATGCAATATTCCAAGTCTGGTCTTACTAATACACAAAATTATACTTCAAGTCCAACAGAGACAATGCCTTGAAAAACAGACCTAGTAAGAAGCTAACATACATATTTCTGCCTTCTTCCCACTATTTAAAATGGAGTTTAATGAAAAAAAAAATGCCTTAAGCATCAGAGAGGCACATAGCACTACATCATCTCTGAAGCCCTCAGGCCCCCCACAACACCCCAAAAAGAATTTTAATTGGAATGCTTAGACATCTTTTTCTTTGTTATCCCAGAAAAAAGATGGCAGTATATTATTCCTCTGTAATTTATAGTTCTGTCACCAGATACCACAGCATAGCTTAGATGGAATCTGAGGGTCTTATGTGGCCTGCAGAATGTAAATTATCTATTTGTCTTATTGGATTATTCATAAGCAAGATATTTGGGGGTCCCAAAAGATTGACAGAGAAAACCCTTCTGGAATGAGTTGGAAAAGGACAAATGTATCATTGTTTAAACATTAAAGTATAAAATATATAAAAAGATCTTCATGAATCCTAGCATCTTTACATTCAGATGCAAGCCAATTCAAACAATTCTCCAAAAATTATTGCGCCTTTAAACCAAATGTATAGCTTAAAAACCCATTAAAAATCTTAATGTAATAGAATTAGAAGACACAGTAGCTCCATTTTAATGAAAAGCCTGAACCTATCAACCCTCAATTGGTGCTGAAAATTTAGAATGCACATCCCCAACTGTAAACAAAGAGAAAGAAGGAATTCCACAACTGAGATAACTTTAACAATAGATTTTTTTTTATCGGCTTGCCATGTAGCAAATCCATGCCAAATACTGAATGTTGAACTACTTGGTAGTGAGATGGCAAAACTTTGCTTTGCTTTTTTGGACCATTCTCTTTAAGTTTGCTAATAAAGAAATTGCTTTACTTCAAAGCAGAAAAAAAAAGAAAAGAAAACTTAGTTGATTAGATGTAACTTTGCTTCACTTATTTTTACTATAAATTGGCTGCAGTTACATAGAAGTCTAATAGGTGGCTCAGTGGTTAGAATGTGATATTGCAGGCTGACTCTGCCAGGAGTTCGAATGTGACCGGCTCAAGGTTGACTGAGCCTTCCATCCTTCCGATGAGGACCCAGATTGTTGGAGACAATATGCTGATTTACAATATTCTGTAAATCACTTAGAAAGGGCTGTAAAGCATTATGAAGCGGTATATAAGTTTAAGTGCTGTTGCTCACGCTTCCACTCTTAGCTTTAATATTTTAATTAATTAATAATGAGAATGTTGCCTCCCTGGCTTTTTGAAAATATGAACAGTTGGAGAAGCTACAAAATGATTGGAGAAAAAAACCCAGATTTTTTTTAAAAAAATTAGTAGAATCACTGCTGCCGTCTCACAGTAATAACGCAAATTTAGTTCTATCACTAACACAAAGTGTCTTAAGAATGAAGCAGAAAAGTGGATATATAAAAAAAACTTGATTTTGAAATAACAGCTTTTCAAGTATACAAATTTTGCTATAGACATCTAGCCTCGCAGTCTGCAATATCACTCCATTAGATACATGAATTCATCAATGTGGAATTGTATCTTATCAATCAATCAAAATACAGCTGGGAGAGACCTTGGAGGTCTTCTAGTCCAGCCCCCTGCTCAGGCAGGAGAACCTATACCATTTCAGACAAGTGACTGTCTAGTCTCTTCTTTAAAAACCTTCAGAGATGGAGCGCCCACGATTTCGGAAGGCAAGCTGTTTCACTGGTTAATTGTTCTCACTGTTAGAAAGTTTCTCCTTAATTCCAGGTTGCTTCTCTCCTTGATTGGTTTCTATTAGTATCTGTTGTGCTGACTTGGTTTCACTCCATTTGGCTGGGAAGATACTATTCAGACATGCTTTCTCGAGTTTCTAGCATCTTACTTCAGCTGCCATTCGCTTTCATTGATGTTGCCATGATGTTTGTTGGGCTTAGTTCTTGCCTTCTGCAACTGACTGATGGGGATTTTGCCAATGGCGGTGGTGTTCAAGTGGTGCTTCGGTTGTTTTGGGATTGCACCCAAGGTGCCCATGATTACCGGTACTACCTTTGCTTTCTTTTGCCACATTCTTTTGCCCATGAGATAGGCAGCAAATACATTCGATAATAGAAGAGAAGATAACTGGAGAAGATAACAAAATACAAAGACCTGAAAACAGAAATGGAATGAACTCTAGAAGTCGTTCTATTTCTATTTGCAGGTCTTTGTATTTTGTTACCTTCTCCAGTTCTTTCTTGTCTATTATCAAATTTATTTGCTGCCCATCTCATGGTTTAGGGTTAATGTTTGTGTTCTTATATCCCTTGTTCTTCATTGGTCTCTATGCCTAGTTCTTTGACTGTGCTTCTTGATTTATTCATTGTCTTTTTTCAGTCCTGGAAATTAGCTTGTTCCACAGCCGTCTTTTCAGATTGCTAACCACATCCGAGTTCTGATCTGATTTAGTTATCGCCTCTATTGGCAATGGAAGAAGGTCAAAGTTCTGAGGCATTTGAAGACAATTCCTTCTGTCACGTCATAAAGTGACGGATTAATCTATCTCGGCCAAAATTGTTTTGCTTTCAAAACCAAAGTTTAAACCCCAGTAAAATTGGGATAAATGTTTTATTTTTGCAGCTGTTTCAAAACCCTGAGAGAACCTTGCTGTTGTTAGGGGTTATTTGAGGTAGTTCATCTCTTCCAGGGTTGAAAGGCTGAAGTCACTTTGAAAGAATGTGTATTTAGCCTTTTTTCCCCCCCAGAGGAACTTGACAATTTGAACAAAAAAAGGAAGAAAAATGGGACTGTGACTCCAGTCAAGCTTTGTAATTGCTTGCAATTATTTACATTCTAATCAGATATTCTGATATTATTCTTGATAGTTTGAATCAGGAGGAAGGGAAGAAGGAAAAATGTATGCCCAGGAATGGCATAATTTGATTTCGAGATTAAAAACCTCAGTAGCTCTCAATTTGATTTTTATAATTGTATAGCATGGGCCACTTAAACAATCAACGGCCATACAGGTAGTCCTTGACTTACAACTTCATTTAATTAATGTTCAAAGTTACAACAGCACTGAAAAAAGTGACTTATGATCATTTTTCACAATTATGACTGTTGCGGCATCCCCACAGTCAGGTGATTTACATTTGGATGCTTGACAACCAATTCATACTTATGATGGTTGCACTGTCTCAGGGTTATGTGATCATCTTTTGCGACCTTCTGATGAGCAAAGTTAATGGGAAAGCCAGATTTATTTAACAACTGTATTACTAATTTAACAACTGCAGTGATTCACTTAACAAATGTGACAAGACAAGTCATAAAATGGGGCAAAACTTAACAAATTTCTTACTTAGTAACATAAATTCTCAGCTCAGTTATGGTCATGTTGAGGACTACCTGTATTTTATTACACATATGTTATGACTGATATGGGAAGGTCCAGAAGCTCTTAGACATTTCTAAAGAATTTCATCCTTCTGTCTCTTATTAACAAGTCTTTTATATATATAAAAAAGTACAGAATACAGAATTATAGAATTGGAAGAAACCTTGGAGATCTTCCCGTCCAACTTCCTGCCTAACTAGGAGACCTTATGTAATTCCAGATTAAATAGCTGTCCAATCTTTTCTTGAAGATCTCCACCAAAGAAGCACCCACAACTTCTGAAGGCAAGCCATTCCACTAATTGATTATTCTTATTGTCAGGAAATGTCTCCTTAATTCTAGACTGGATCTCTTTTTGATAAGTTTCCATCTGTTACTTCTTGTCTTTGCCTCCAATGATTTATAGTGAAATTAGGAATTGGTCACAGTAAATCTTCATGCTTTGATAAAAGAAGCACACTAATTGTTGTCACCATCAGTGGTATAAGCTGTGTTCATCATTGGTACTCTGAGTGACTGGGCTCATACATAAATCATAATGAGAGTTATGCTTTGAGCATTGCATAAACCCATGGTTTGTAAGTGATAATTAATGGTTTGACATTACAGTATAGATCCCCATAGTATCTTCAACAAACTTCCATTAAAACTCTCACTAAGAGTTCGCATCCATACAATTCAATAAACCTAGATTTCCATTTCAAACCTTTTATCACAAAGCATTACGTGACAAAAACTGTAAATGAGCCTGTTAATATTGACATTAAATATTTATATCCTTTGATAGCATATTTTGCCCCAAAATACAGATACATATTGAACACTGTTTAGTTGATTGCAGCTTCTAATTTTGTTAAATGGATGGAAACTAACCAAGGAGAGAAGCAACCTAGAACGAAAAAGAAATTTCCTGACAGTGAGAACAATCAACCAGTGGAACAGTTTGCCTTCCAAAGTTGTGGATATTCTATCACTAGAGGCTTTTAAGAAGAGACTGGATAACCATTTGTGTGAAATGGTGTAGGATCTTCTGCTTGAGCAGGGGATTGGACTAGAAGACCTCCAAGATCCCTTCCAACTCTGATGATATTCTATGCTCCTAAATCTTCAATGAAACACAGATGAAAAAATATTTATGGGACACATGGCTGGACCAACATGGTTTAAAAAAAACAACACATAAGAGCATATATAAAATTGTTTTCAAAAGCACATAGGATGTAGTGTTCTTTTCAGTGCATCAACATAAGAAACTAAGCTTCGGCTTAAGTTCAAGATGCCAGTGCAAATTGCTTGAAATTTGCCGCAATGAACATAGAATATGAATGCCCGTGTTAGATTTCTTCAGGTGTGTTAAGAATGCTGCAGCAAATTACAAGAGCTGTAGTCTAAAAGAACACCAGTTTAAGGAAAGGCATTCTTTTCTTTTTAAGAATGCCATCTATTGAATTAGAATTCCTTGGGTGTTCAGTTGCAGAATTCACAGCCTTTGTAATATATAGGATCCTGGCAGGTAGCAGCTGCAAATTGGGTGGACTGCAATTAGATTGCAATTCTCCAACCAGCAGGTGGCAGCAAAAAGATTGTTGTGCCTACTCTCTGGCTGTGAGCTACTACGACCTTAACAGCATCCAGAAAGGATGAGCAGCAGCAATTTGTGAGTGTAGCCTGTACCATCTATAGGAATCAATACACAGGACAACACTTTAGGAAAACTACAGTTCAACAGGCTACTTCTATAAATCTTGCTCGAACAAAATATAAATGCTACCAGTTATTTACAGAGCAAGGGGATATTTCCCAGCTTAGTCTTTTCCATGCTGAGGTCCTTTTCAATGGCTCCTTTTATAGCCAATTAAGAACGACTATAGAGAATTGAAATCCCAAGCAATAATGTGTTCCTTAACCATCTGCAACAATTATAAGTAAAGCCTTTTCATCCTCAGCCTGGAATGCAAAGGAGTCACTTGACAAGTTAATGTCTTGGATTTTCTGGCAATTCTAATATTGTGTGGCTTACATTTTCCTCTGTATATATCTTACAGTTTTATTACTGAAGGAAATAAAATATAAAGCAGAAACGAATTGGAGAAGAGAGTGAGGCTGGACTAGGAATAAGGTACTGAAAAAAGTGACTTATGATCATTTTACATACTTACAACCATTGCACCATCCCTATGGTCATATGATCAGAATTTGGCCACTTAGCAACTCATGACGGTTGCTGTGTCCCGGGGCTATGTAATCACCTGTGGTGAACTTCTGAGAAGCAAAATCAATGGGAAATCAGAGGCGCTTTACAACTGTGTTACTAATTTAACCAATAGTGATTCACTTAACAACTGTGTCAAGAAAGGCTGAGTCAAAACTTACTAAGTGTATGTCTCAACTGAGCAACAGAAATTTTGAGCTCAGTTGTGGATGTAAGTTGAGGACTACCTGTAATGAACTTACAACATCAACCACAGAGCTACTTGTGTGCCAAGACATTTTGCTGCTGTGCAATGGGCTTTTATATGTTTGTCTCATTGTTAAAACCCTGTTGGATGGTTTTAATTTCTTACATTTCACACAGTTACCGTATTTGCAACTTACATAGTTTCCTTGAATTGCTTTATTGTATCATGTTTTTTTGAAAAAAAAATGGGATAAAACATTCTTGTAAATGAAGAATTACAAGTGCAATCTTAAGGTTACAGCAGAATCAACATTGAAAGCAAAGCTGGAAGCCAGTTCCAAAGAGCACCAAGATCAAGTCAAGATAAAAAAGTATAATTGTTTGAGAAACTAGGTCAGTGATGGAGAAACTTTTAGAGACCAAGTGCCCAAACTGCAATCCAAAACCCACTTATTTATCACCAGGTGCCAGGTGGGCATGGCCCACTGGATGGGCATGGCTGTGGTGGTCATGGCAGATTGGGTGACTGTGGCCAAGGTGGGCGTGATCACCTCAATGTTGCTCATGGGGAGGGATGCCTATGGGGGCCGGGCAGGGTTGGGGGAGATCCAGGGGGTCTCTGGCAGGTGGGGCGGTGGGCAGGAGGCTCATCCTGCAGAGAGAGGTGAGGCAAGGTGAGGCAGGGTTGGGGTGCCATTATCACTGGGCAAGGTGAGGCAGGGGCTGCAGCAGCTGCTGCTTGACACCATCGGCCCCTGCACACAGAGGCCAGCAAGTGCGTGGGTGCTGGGATGCATCCAGCCATGTGGGACCTATGTATCCAACCAAGTTAGCGGGCAGTTGGTTGAAGAGGGATGGTTGCCATCTCCAGGGCATGACATGCGTGCCCACAGAGAGGGCTCTGAGTGCCGCCTCTGGCACATGTGCCATAGGTTCGCCACCACTGAACTAGGTTATTCCATCATAACTTCAGCAAGATTTGATATGTTTATCAAGAATTACGTCAAGAGGTCAATTTGGTCTAGTGGTTAAGACACCAATCTAGAACTGTGGGACCATGTGTTCTAGTCCTGTCTTAGGCATGAAAGCTTGTTGGGAGACTTTGGGTCAGCCATTAAGAATCAAGACAAAAAAAGATTGCAAAATTAAAACATAATTCATTTCACAGCTGTCTTGTTTAGCAATGGAAATTCTGGTTGCAATTGTGGTCATAAGTTGAGAACTACCTGTACTTGTACAGCAGCTGTGCATCCCCAGGCATGGTTACCTCAGAACCAAAGAATTTCAAAGGAGGTGCTAGTTTCACTTCAAGGACTGCTTTTCATGGATAATATTTTCACAATTTTCTTAGTAACCATAGAGAAGTGGTTTGCTACTGCCTTCCACTGAGATATTTCCTCAGCTCTGAGCCTCTCTTTCAGTGTCTTCTAATTCTCAGTAGCTCATGTCGAGGTTGGACATTTTGGTGGATGAGGCTGAATCTTTTCCTTTGAACATATGGAGGATGGAGAGATTTCTGTTTGGGATGCTTTAATTTGGCTTCCTGAACAGATCACTATATTACATTCCATGATCTTAACCCCTCTTTCCAAGTCTAAGCTAATTTATGTTGATTAATTATGATTCTAATTATCATCTCTTCCAACTACAAATGCCTTCTTCCTCAAAATTGTTCTACAATTAAGGAGAAAACTAAAGTAACATATCTCCTTTGCTGCCCAAGCAGACTATTGTTCAAGCCACATCGGTCAAAAGGGAATTAGCATTTGAAGGGAATAATTGTGGAAGAGCTGTACTTTTCATTTTTTTAAAACATTCTTAAGATTCATGAAAATGCCTCTGAGACAGTACAACAATGGCAATTTTTGTGATGGATGTAACATTTTTAATATAGAAGATTTGGAAAGAGACAGAGGTTGACATTTTAAAAAAGTCTATATTGTATGGGAATTTATACTGATAACTCTGGGTAACTTATAAGAACCAATTCTTGAGAAAGTGACACTTAGGATAAGAAAAGTGTCTTCTTTTTTTATATTTCTTCTTTCAACTAGGAATCAGGAACTCAAATGCAATGACAATCTACTTCTATATTATTGCTAGGAAACCTATATGGACATGTCAAGAATTAAACTTAAATTACCAAAAAAATGATGTAAATGTAAATTATTCACTCAAACGCACAAAAAGGTCTCTGTCAAAATAATGCATTGAAAATTCTTCCTGTTCAGGACTATAGCTAGTCCTCGACTTGACAACCATTCATTTAGTGACTGCAGGAAGTTATAATGGTACTGAAAAAAGTGAGTTGCAATTGGTCCTACAATTATGACCATCACAGCATGCCCATGGTCATGTGACCAAAATTTGTATGCTTGGCAACCAGCATGCATTTATGATAGCTGCAGCATCCCGGGATCATGTGATTGTTATTTGTGACCTTGCTAGACAGCTTCCAACATGCAAAATTGTTAAGATATTTAAATTTAATAGTGGGATTGTAAAGTGAGCCAGAACACACAGTTATAGTTGATTGATTGGAGAGTGCTGGCTCCTGCGTGAGGCAATTTGTGCTGTGATTGGTTGCTGTGTGTCTGGAGAGGGAGTTTCCCTTTTTTCCCGCCTTTTTCTTATGTGTGCCCTGTGTGCTCTGTGATTCACCTCATGATGGTCCCATTTGCCTGACTATCTAGTTTGCTGTATATATAGTTGTAAAATATATTTATTTATATAAAACCAGCGCTTTTTTTGTCATAGAACGCACCGGAACAGAGTTCTGGCACCTTTTTTCGACGGATTTTCCAGAGTTGCATTCTTTTCCTATTGTTTCCCTTCCTATCCTTGTTTGCTTTTGAACATGCCCCACTGGTGGTACGGTGCGAGCGGGGTCCCCTCTGGCACTGTCTGCCTCCTCTAGGAGAAGCCATGAGGCATTGGAGCACCACAGCCAGAACATGGCTTTATTGGCTGGGTCAGACCATGTAGTGTGGAAGCCGATTGTGGCAGTGGGAGACACATAAACATGGAGGCTATCTTTCGCGAGAGGGTAAATGAGCCTTTTGCCTTCCCTCACAGAAGGTGGGGTGTGAGGTTAGAAAGAGGCGAAGCAAGAAGAATGGCGGCTGGCGTAGAAACTTGCCCGACAGTGAGACTTTGCTGTTTCAGTTCCTCGGGTACTTCAAAGGCTGGGATGTCTATAAAAATCTCTTTTTAGCCTTGTATACTTTATATTCAAACTTCAGAGGGGAATAATAAGAATAAAGCCAATGTCTTGTGATTTGGTGGTCTTATTATTATTAATAATAATATATATTAATTATGCATTGGTCAGATGTAAAGGTAGATCTACAGTATGAAGTTTAATCAGATCTATTTATTAAATTGGGTTTAACTTAAAGGTCAGTTAAAAGTAATCTGTTCACTGACAAAGTTTCAACTTTAATTTGTTTCAAGTCAATATCCATATTAAACTCCAAATGTAAATTTTCCACCTTGTCTGACAACTTCTTAAAAATAATTCAATCTTTTACAAGCAACCAAATTTTGTTTTATTGGGCCAATTTCATTCCACATAGAAAGCTGACATTGCCACTCATTAAACTAAATGGGTATGCCAGTAATAAATGTCCCAAAAGATTAATAAAATGCCTTCTTGTAATTTAAGGCCACACAGTGTATGGTAACATTATAGTATTAACTTACCTTGAACAAAATCCTAGTCTTTTAGATACATTAAAAAATTAAGGGTTTTTTTTTTCAACTACAAAGGTAAACCTTGTAGGGTAGGCAAGGCGGGTTGTATGACGTGTATGAGTTCCGGCACCTTTTTTATTATTTTTTTTACAAAAAAAGCACTGTATAAAACTACAAGTTCATGTCAGCATCTCTGACTTCATTTACACTCCTGCTGCCCAATTCCCTGGCAAAAATCAATGGGGAAATCCAGATTCTTTTAACAGCCACATGATTCACCTCACAATTGCTGTGATTTGCTTGCCAATCATTGCAAAAAAAAAAAAAAGGTCATAAAATTGGGTGTGACCCAACAACTGCTTTACTTAGCAATGGAAATTATGCTCTCTATTCTGGTCATAAATTGAGGACTATGTACAACTGTTTTGCTTCCAACAAGAAATCTGGTTGATTTTTTGCTCTAGTCAGGTCTCCTTCACGCCTCCCTGCATTGATCCCTACCAAACCTACATAATATTTACAGTTAGATTTTTGCAGAATGGACTTTATCAGATATTAGAAAGAGCAATTACAGATTAATGAAGTAGTGGAAGTCCAAGAAATATGGTATGGCTTAGAATTTCAGCTATAAAATTTATTCTTGTTAAAATTGTTATAATTGTAATTATATAATCTGGCTTCCGACTTCTAGAAATGTTCATTGCTTGCTGCAGTTTTTGATTTGCATGCCTGCTAGTATCTCCTTTTTGTCTGTTTTGTTTGGACTACAGATGAATTTATAGAATTAGAGCTGCTATTATAAATATGTAGATTGATTTTGACTAATTAGTGGAAAGCATCTTTCCTACAAAAGGTGGGGGCAGAGGAGTAAGAGTCAGAAAATCTATTTTAAATGATGGTCTAGCAGCAAAGCAACGTTGCTACTCTAGTAGCAACCTTTATCATACATCAGTCTGTGGGAGATGTCTGCCCATCAATATTTCATTAAATTTCATGTGCGCATTATCTTTACATATAGAATATTAAAATAATGGGTTTTTTTTCTCCTAGTCAGTATTATTAGAAATTGCAAGTGAACAAAAGTGGTAAAAGAAATAAGAAGAAACCTTGATTTGATTTTGTGCTGCGTTTTAATCAATCTACACATATACTTGTACAAGCTGTTTTTTTTTTTAAAAAAGGCACTAATATTTATGTATCACACCAAGGTTCAGTTTTGCAGGATTGATTTCAGTGTGCGTGTACATTTTCGAATGTGGGGGGCATGATGCACGATGAGTTGAGTTGCACAAACTAAAGGCAAGCTATCAGTCAATTAATATAGCAATCAGTGAATCCATCTTTCAGTAAGCGTTAGCAAAAATAAACCCTGAACTGAAAACAGCAGAGGACTAATTAGGAGAGAGAGAAATGCAATGGTGCTGCTCTGGAAAAAAGGAAGGGGTGAGGGAGAAGGTGATAATTTATATGAGGAGAATTTTGTTGCAAAACATCCACGTTTCCTGAGCCTTCCCTGTTTTGCCATGTGTCAGGGCAGTGATTAGGTACCCAGTCAATTGATTTTTTTTTATTATAACATTTCTTATTATTTGATATCCATTTGTACATGTAAACAAGGAAGAAAGAAAAAAAATACTTTCAAGTTAAAGCCATTCAACTCTATACAATCATTTTAAATTTGTAGACCTTCTTCACTCCATATATCCAAGTTTAACTAAGAACCAACTACATTTTACACATTTTAACTTTCACTTCTTTTCAGGTCAATCCATTGGACATCAAACAAACAAGTCATAGAGGAGGAGATTTGTAGCTCAGGGATGAAGACCCAAAGGTCAGATAAGAGGAGCTTGAGCCTGGGCCAAGAAAAATAACATCAGAAAATGTCTCAGACAAACCCCTCCCTATTTCATCAGAAGATAAAATGTAGGAGGGGGGGAAGCACATTCAGACCTGTAAGATTCTCTTAGTATGGGTATTACAATGAAAGTAATTCTGTCCTACATGGCATGGGTTTTTAGTCTGGTCTACCTAGTAAGGTTGACAATTCTCTCCTCCCAACAGTCACTCAGGAGTTCATGATGCCGGTTAAGCAAAATTAGTTCTCCTTGGATAGAGGATTTTCCCCCACCCTCTAAATGTGTCAGGGAATTGCACAGCCCAGGGGTAGGCAATCTTGGCTCTTTTATGACACGTGGACTTCAACTCCCAGAATTCCTGAGCCAGCATGGCTCAGCTTGGAAACCTCTCCCTTTCCCCTCAGCATGGCTGGCTCAGGAATTCTGGGAGTTGAAGTCCACGAGTCATAAAAGAGCCAAGGTTGCCTACCCCTGGCACAGCCGATGTCCAAATGGAGTCAGAGATCCTGACAGGAATTTGTGGTTTTATATATATATATAAATATTTATTTATTTTATTTATTTTAATTAAATTTTTATGCCGCTCCTCTCCAAAGGACTCGGAGCGGCTAACAACATAAACAAAAGAACATCACAGAGTTTAAAATCAAAAAGCAATCTACAAAATGTTTAAAACCCTCCCCCCGAACACATTCATAATATATTTTACATTTATATTTATTGTAAACATGATAGTCAGGCACAGGGCTTTTTTTGTCACAGAACGCCCAGAACGGAGTTCTGGCACTTTTTTTGGATGGAACCTTGTAGGATAAGCAAGGCGGGTGGTATGACGTGTGTGAGTTCCGGCACCTTTTTTTTTTTTCTTTTACAAAAAAAGCACCGGTCAGGCGCATCACTACATGATGAGATAAAACGTCAGGTAAATCACAGAACAGCATACAGACCACACAGAAGAAAAAGGCAGGAAAAAAGGGAAACTACTTGTCTATGGACATTCTCAGTCATCCAGGTCGTGGTTGTCCCAAAGGTGCTTTTTCAAGAGGTAACTGGACTTTCTTGGTTTCTCCTTGAAGACGTTTCGCTTCTCATCCAAGAAGGAAGCTGAAGAAGCTTCTTGGATGAGAAGCGAAACGTCTTCAAAGAAAAACAAGAAAGTCCAGTTACCTCTTGAAAAAGCACCTTTGGGTCTCCCTTTACATCCAGCAACCAGTCATAACATAGACTGCCTCATGCAGGAACCCGCACTCTCCAGCCAATCAGCTACAGCTGTGTGTTCTGACTCATTATACATTTTACTGTTCCAGCTATTAAGTTAAATATCTTAACAAAAGGGTTAGTAGCAGTGGTAGGGATGGAGAGCAGGATTATGTGGTAGCATTTCCACAGTTGGTTTAAACCTCCTGCTGGAATTGTATTATTTGTCTTCCTATTAACATTGACATGCTTCCCCCACCACTGGAGACTATTAAACAGTATGCAAAGAATACTCACATGATGCATATTAAATAACTGTATAGCTAAGCAGAAAGCCCATGTTGACAAAAGGGGAACTATTTTAAGTATAAGAATACAGATTTTAGGATTGGGAGTTCAGCGTCCATTACAGGTGATCATTGACTTATGACCACAACTGAGCCCAAAATTACTGTTGCTAAGTGAGATACTTGTTAAGTGAGTTTTGCCTCATTTTATGACCTTTCTTGCCACAGTTGTTGAATGAATCAATGCAGTTGTTAAATTAATAATACAGCTATTGAGTGAATCTGGCTTTATTGAATCTGGCTCCCACATTGACTTTTTTAAAAAAAATTGCAATGGTTTGCATGACCCTAGGACACTACAACTGTCATAAATTTGAGTCAATACTGCGTTGGTCATCTATGAAAAATGGTCATAAGTCACTTTCTTCACTGCCATTGTAGCTTCAAATGGTTATAATCCATTCTTCCATTGTAGTAATAACCACAGCAATATACTTTTACATGTTGCATCCAATAACATATAGACATAATTCCTTACTTTTCCAAACTTCTCTCTAGGTAAAGTTTAAAAGGTTGCTCTTTCTTTGGGCTAAACAAGATAAGAAAAACATGGAAAGCATGCTCTCTGACACCCCTCCGTCAGCCATCAAAGGAATTTATTTTAATCACTCTTATGCTAGAAGGCTGAACAATTCTTCGGTGGATTCATGTAGTTATCAGGGTGGGTTCTTGTCAATTTGTTCATTTCTACCCTATAGTTAAAAAGAAGAGCAAGCAATTGCCGAGATCCCATGCATATAATGAAAGAGCAAACTCAGCGCATCTGTCTGCCTTATTTGTATAACTATTCTGATCATTTCCACTGAAAAAGTCAGCTTTGCTGTCTGTTCTTTATCTTCCATCTTCAACAGGCATGAGAAGTATATCAAAGAGAAGAGGAGCATATTAACTCCAGGATGAAATTAAGGGTTTGGGTGGTTGTATTCTATAAATATTCGAACAATCAATTTCGTATCTCCTGAATTAACATGAAGAGGAATACCTACTGAACATAATTCTTATTATTATTACAATTATTGTTGACTTTGTATCATTCAGATAGC
The DNA here is from genome assembly GCA_034064705.1 of Bothrops alternatus. NCBI lineage: Eukaryota > Metazoa > Chordata > Lepidosauria > Squamata > Viperidae > Bothrops > Bothrops alternatus. The sequence continues at coordinate 2,800,724 of JARGCV010000217.1, forward strand.
CACCAAGAGTATAATGGCACCTAAACCAATAGCATCTGACACAGGTAGTCCTTGACTTACAACAGTTCACTTAGTTGACCATTTGAAGTTATGATGGCACTGGAAAAAATGACTTATGACCAATTTTCACACTTACTATATTGCAGCATCACCACGGTCACATGATCAAAATTCAGGTGCTTGGCAACTGATTCATATTTATGATGGTTGCTGTGTCCCGGGGTCATATGATCATCTTTTGCAACCTTCTGACAAGCAAAATCAATGGGGAAGCCAGATTCACTTAACAACACTGTTACTAACTTAACAACTGTAATGATTTACTTAACAACTGTGAAAAGAAAGGTCGTAAAATGGGGCAAAACTCACTTAACAAATGTCTCATTTAGCAACATAAATTTTAGGCTCAATTGTAGTTGTAAGTCGAGGACTAACTGTATGAATATGATAAGAGAATTAGAGAATCAAATGGTCACAAACTGTTGTACGTTGAGGGCTACTAGTAGTTATTCAATAGAAAGAAGAGTGGAATGAACATATGAATGAACATGTGTGAAACTAATGTACACTGAAAATACTTTAATCTACCCATTTCTAGATATGATCATTCTACAAGATTAAATGAATGCATGAACAATAACATGAGAATTTGAAACTGTTTTCATATTTCTTATTACATATTCCATTTTGGTAATTGTGGCATTGTTGATGGAGTTTATTTCTTTTAGGTGAATCAAGGTATATCCAATGCCTGTCCCAAAATACTTGTTGGTATGTTCAACAACAGTGTGCTGTGGGAGATGATTGACTTACTACATTGTTTACTTATATTACAAATCTGTTAAGAAGCCTCATTCTTCATGCTGCATTATAAGTGTTTAATGTCTTCTGTTTCTTGTCTGGTGTTAAAAGTCCCCATGACTTGAATTGAGAATACTCAGATCTAACTTGTAGGAATTGTCTAGAAATTAGCATTAGTGTTTTTGGATGCCCAAAAAGCGTTTGATAATGTTTCTTGGCAATTTATGGTCCAACAATTACAAATAATGGATTTTGGAAATAACTTTACAAATATGATAAAAACAATATATAGTAATCAGACAGCAAAAGTGATAGTAAATGGAGATTATACTGAGAGCTTTGAGATAAGAAAAGGCACGAGACAAGGGTGTCCACTATCTCCTTTATTATTTATCTTTACTTTGGAAGTATTAAATAGAAGGATAAGGCAAGACACAGAAATTAAAGGATTGAAAGTAAAAGATGAAACATATAAACTACAAGCATTTGCCAATGATTTAGTATTTATTTTGGAAGAACCTTTAGAGATGATTCCTAAACTATGGGGAAAGATAGAAGAATATGGAGAAGTGGCAGGATTAAAAATAAATAAAGATAAAACTAAAGTAATAGTAAGGAACCTTACAGATAAACAAAAAAGACAAATATTAGAGAAAACAGAGGTACAAATAGTGAAAAAAGTTAAATATCTAGGTGTTGTGAGTGTCTCTAGACCGGCTGGGGACATATCAGAGGATGACGAAGCATAACCAGGCCCCTCTGGGTATTTTCCCCTCCCGGCAGCCGAGCTAGACAATGAGGAGATTTGTATGCAATCTGAGTCAGACTCTCAAAGTGATGAGTCAGATTTGGAACAGGAAGATAGATGGCTTGATCCGAGATTCCGAAGGTTTGATAGGCGGAGGTGTCAGTTAAGTGGAAAAAGGAAGTGACGTATTGAAAACTATACTAGAAGAGGAAGAAGAGACTAATTCTTTGTCATGAGCAACGTTAATATCAAGAGGCAGTCTGATGCATCACCGAGTTCGTTTGAACTCAGTTTTCTGGTGTTCTTGAAATCTACGGAAGATTAATGAAGTCTTGGACAATGTGAGATAAAGAGTGAGTTAATTGGAAGGTGGGAGAATGTTTAAACTAAATGTACATATATCAGACTTGGCCGTTCCGGCCAACAAACTGCCAGCAGCTTGCTTTGAAGTGAATCTTTTGAAATGTGTTAAATAAAACTCTTAAAGAAATATTTATGTGGATTTTACTAAGCTGAGAAGGGCCAGATACAACACTAGGTATCTACCTTTCAGCTAGATGTTCGTCAATAAAAGAAGATAATTACATAAAATTATTGAAGCAAATAAAACTAGATTTAGAAAGATGGAAAAATCTCCAACTATCAATATTAGGAAGAATTGCTACAGTAAAAATGAATGTGTTGCCAAAGATTTTATTTTTATTTCAAATTATTCTGATAAAACTAGAGAAATTTTTTTCAAAATTTAAATTCATTGGTTTTGAATTTTATTTGGCATGGGAAAAAAGCTAGAATTAAGATGAAAACATTACAAGATGCTAAGGAAAATGGAGGTTTTGGGCTGCCGGAATGGACATTATACTATCAAGCATCGGTGTTAACATGGGTGAAAGAGTGGATAACACTCAGAAATAAAAGGTTATTGTATTTAGAAGGACATGACTTACAATTGCGGTGGCATGCTTTTTAATGGTATGGGAAAAACAGAGTCCATAAGTGTTCTGTCTGGCCCCTCTCAGCTCATTAAAATCCACATAAATATGTCTTTAAGAGGTTTATTTAACACATTTCAAAAGGATTCACTTCAAAGCACGCTGCTGGCATTTTGCTGGCAGGAACGGCCAAGTCTCATTTATTTACATTTAGATTAAAACATGCTCTTCCCACACCTTCCAATTAACTCACTCTTTCTTTATCACATTGTCCAATACCTCATTATTCTTCCATAGATTTCCAAAACATCAGAAGACTGAATTCAAACGCACTGCTCCAGATATCAGGCTACTCCTTGATTAACGTTGCTCGTGACAAAGGCGTAGTCTCTCTGTCCCCTTCTAATATAGTGTCCGATACGTCACTTCCCCCCATTACTTCCTTTTTCCACTTAACTGACACCGTCGCTTATCAAACCTTCGGAATCTCGGATCAAGCCATCTATCTTCTTGATCCAAATCTGACCCCTCACTTTGTGAATCTGACCCAGACTGCCTGTAAATCTCCTCCCTGTCTGGCTCAGCTGCCGGGAGGGGAAAATACCCAGAGGGGCCTGGCTGCTCTTCCTCGGCTGCCGGGAGGGGAAAACACCCAGAGGGGCCTGGCTGCTCATCCTCATACTCTGACACTTCCCAAGCTGGTCTAGGGACACTCACAACAATAAGTATTTTCAAAATCATTTTATAAGAAATGCCTTATTAACAGTATGGGGGGGAAAAGTAAAGCTAAAATATATCTTAAAATTCCAAGGTGGTTGTCAATGATGGAGGCATTTATACATCCGAATCTAGTGGATTTTGAGAAAGTATGGACATATAAAGATATCTTAGATATTCATGGGAAATTAAAATCTAAACAAGAATTGGAAAATTTAGGAATTAATCTATCCTGGTGGGCACATTTACAAATACTAAATAGATATGAAAAAGATGTAAAAATGTATGGATTTTATAAGGATCAAACTGTGTTTGATAAGATTTTGTTAACCTCAGATGAGAAATTGATTAAGAAAATGTATAATTTTTTGTTAATTTTAGATATGGAAAGTGAACAAGTGAAAGAAACAATGATAAGATGGGCAAAAATTTTTGGTTATAACATAGAATTAGAAAAATGGCAAATGTTATGGGAGAGAAACTATAAATTAACAATGTCAATTTCATACAAAGAAAATCTGTATAAAATGTTTTATAGATGGCACCTTCCACCAGCAAGATTAGCAAAAATGTTTAAAAATATGTCAGATAGATGTTGGAAATGTAAACATAATATAGGCACGTATTATCATGTTTGGTGGACATGCGGGAAGGCAAAGGCTTATTGGAAAAATATACATATGTGGTTAGAAAGGATATTGGATGAACAAGTGGATTTTAAACCTGAACTTTTTTTACTAGGCATCATGTCTGAAAAGACTAATAAGCAGAAATTATATTTAACCCTACATATTACCACAGCAACAAGAATAATTTTTGCACAATATTGGAAGAATGAAGGATTGCCATCAGAGGAAGAAATAATCAGGAAGATTTTGGAATGTGCAGAGATGGACAGATTAACTATGAGGCTGAAAGATAAAGAAGATAGAGACTATTATCAAATTTGGAATTTATTCTATTCTTGGTTAGAGAAAAGAAGGAAGGATTAGGAATTGAACATGTATTAGTTTAGCAAATTTCAGACAACTTGTTGATTGGAAAAATTAACATATATTGACGAAAAAAAAATCAATAAAAAAGATTGAAGAAAAAAAGGAATTGTCTAGAAGGAGAGCAAGAATATAGAGCAGGGGTCCCCAACCCCCCAGTCTGTGGACCAGTACCACGCCACGGCATGCCAGCAATCGGTCCACATAAACAAGCAAAATCCCATCTGCGGGATGCAGGCAGCACACAAAAACACGCCCCCTCCGGTCCATGAAAAAATCTCTCTCCACGTAATCGGTCCCTGGTGCCCAAAAGTTTGGGGACCTCTGATATAGAGAATGTAAACATAGATGGGTTGAGGACAAGTGAAAAAAAGGCAATTTAAGCTTTTTCTTGGGTGTAGCACTGTAAAAGGACTGAAGGATATGAACAAATTCTGGATATAAATTCTATAATTTCTATTTCTATTATTTCTATTAATTGGATTTCTATGCCGCCCTATTCCAGGAACTCAGGGCGGCTCACAACATAGATAGAAATCTGACAGTAAAATACATTATAAAAACCCCTTAATTAAAAAACCAATCATCCAAGACAGACATGCAAACAAACATACACTGGCTGGGGCAAGGTGTTAACTGCCCCAGGCCTGTCGGCAAAGATGTGTCTTCAGTAATTTGCGAAAGGCGGAGAGGGTGGGGGCAATACGGATCTCCGGGGGGAGTTGATTCCAGAGGGCCGGGGCCGCAACAGAGAAGGCTCTTCCCCTAGGCCCCGCCAGGCGACACTGTCTGGCTGACGGGACCTGGAGAAGGCCGACTCTGTGGGCCCTAACCGGTCGCTGGGTTTCATGCGGCAGCAGACGGTCCTGTAAGTAACCTGGTCCGATGCCATGTAGGGCTTTATAGGTCATAACCAACACTTTGAATTGCGTTCGGAGACCAATTGGCAGCCAATGCAGCTCGCGGAGTGATGTTGAAATATGGGCATTTCTAGGTAGGCCCAATACTGCTCGCACAGCTGCATTCTGCATTACCTGAAGTCTCCGAACGTTTTTCAAAGGTAGCCCCATAATGTCTAATAAAGGAAAATATTTGTAGTTCAGGGCTGAAATGAGGGGTCCTTTGTGCTCTCTGTGCTTGGTTGTTTTCTTGCAGAGGTTTCGTTACCCACACTAGGTAACATAATCAGTGCTCCTTTATTGGATAGACGAGTGCAAGACTTTGCTTATAAAGTACTTCTCCACCAAATGTTCCAGCTATTCCCAAAGGAGTATAGGACCTTTATTTGAGGTGTCAATAGTCACATTGGTCAGGACTCAGAAAAAAACTAGTTTTGATTTAATTTAATAAATTTAACTATAAAGCAATACTCATCATGCATTTAATATTTTTCTTTCCTGTTACAATTCAGCAGCAACATTTGGAGGGTCCTGACATCCTGGCCCTAAAGTTAAGGTTTCATATTATACATTTCTCTACTAAAATGCTTATCTGTATAGCCATGAAGAATTTTCTTGGACCATTTGGCAATCTTGTTGATCTGTCAACTATACATTTTCTAACTCACACTATGCATTTTGAAAGCTTTCTTGTTATTGAAATGTATTTTCACCCATCTTTTTTTCATTTCCCCTTTTTTTTCATGTACTCTGTGACTAATCTAATGTGATAATTCAACCAATTCGGATACATGCCTAGAAATAATTAGAATGATTAACCTATCCTTCTCAAGGTCACGTATACTTTTTTAAGAAGAATCTCTCTACCAGTTCAACACTTCAGAAGTCAAAGTGATGCTTTCTTTGATTCCCAAGGAAATGAAATGCTTCGAACCTCATTATTTTGTTCCAGTGTTTACTCCCAGTGGAGAGAGAGAGATTTATTTATTAAAATATTTGCCAAAGTTAAACATTGCCTTTCCAAAGGGTTGAGGCACCCTAACAATTAAAACTTAAACCTATTAATTAACACACAAAGAAAAACAAAATGTATTTTGTTTTAACGTGCAAATGTTAAGCAATCCTACTTTGTCTCTCTCTCTCTCTCTTTCTCTCTCTCTCTCTCTCAGGCTAGTTCCCTTGATTTCCTTATATATTTCCTAACCCTTTAGAATGGAAGAAGGCCTTAATTTGTCCTTGCTAGTTTTACTCTTCTCTTTGAAAAGAGAAAGATAATCATGTACTTGTGTAATAGCAACTTTGATTCACTAATGCAAATTGTAGATAGAATCAAAAATTGTGTTGGTACCTGGCTGCAAAGGATTAGCAATTTTAATTTAACACTGAAGGTCAGGTTAAATTCCTTCCTTCCTTCCTTCCTTCCTTCCTTCCTTCCTTCCTTCCTTCCTTCCTTCCTTCCTTCCTTCCTTCCTTCCTTCCTTCCTTCCTTCCAACCATCCATCCATCCATCCATCCATCCATCCATCCATTATATTTTTTCAGCTACTCTTGCTTTTCTTGGGCAAGAGACCTTGGATCCTGGCTAACTTAACTTGAAGCTATTGCAAGAACCTCTACAGTGAGCGCAAAGGCTGTTCAAGGAGAGGATAACATGCCCAGCCCAGTCCAACAGTTCCACCAGGTCTGCCCATATCCAGACTACTACTACTACTACTACTAATAATAATAATAATAACAACAACAACAACAACAACAACAACAACAACAACACTTCGGACTTAACAATTGTCGATAAGAAAGACAAAAAAGTCTGGATAGTGGACGTGGCAGTGCCTGGAGACAGCAGAATAGACGAGAAAGAACTGCAGAAGATAACAAAATACAAAGACCTACAAATAGAAATAGAATGACTGTGGCAAAAGCAAGCAAAGGTAGTACCAATAGTAATAGGCACCTTGGGTGCAATCCCAAAACAACTGGAGCACCACTTGAACATCATCGGCATTGACAAATTGGCCATTAGTCAATTGCAAAAGGAACAGCTTCCATCCTGCAACGATATCTGTAATACCATCAAACATCCACGTCTGCCTATCCCAGGGCCTTGGTAAAGACTCGATAGGTAGACAAAATGCCAAATCCGGTCTGAACATCTGGGTGACTGTGCGATGACGATGATGATGATCAAGTTGGAAGGGACCTTGGAGGTCATCTAGTCCAACCCCCTGCTAAGGCAGGAAACCCTATACCATTTTGGACAAATGGTTCTCCAGTCTCTTTTTAAAAACTTCCAGTGTTGGAGCATTCACCAATTCTGGAGGCAGGTTGTTCCACTGGTTGATTGTTCTCACTGTCGGGAAGTTTCTCCTCAGTTCTAGATTTCTTCCCTCCTTGATTAGTTTCCATCCATTGCTTCTTGTCCTGCCCTCAGGTGCTTTGGAGAATAGCTTGACTACCTCTTCTTTGTGACAGCCCCTGAGATATTGGAACACTGCTATCATGTCCCCCCTCGTCCTTCTCTTCATTAAACTAGACATACACAATTCCTGCAACTGTTCCTTATATGTTTTAGCCTCCAGCCCCCTAATCATCTTTGTTGCTCTTCTCTGTACTCTTTCCAGAGTCTCAACATCTTTTTTACATCATGGTGACCAAAACTGGATCACAGTTCATAGGTGTAGAATCCTCCCATTATCTACTATACCATGACGATTCTGATTTTTGCTTTGTTTTGCCCTTTGTTTCAGCAATACCTGCATTTTAGCACTCTTGGTATATTTGATTTCTGCACATAGCCAGCAATGATAAAAAAATATATACTGTGCTGTTTTATATTAGAGAATAAAAAGAGATCAATCCATCTGACCCAATTCCATTGTACTGAAGCAACAGCTGAATTCCCTCAATTTTACTTCCTTTCCATCCTGCTCTCCATTAAGGAGGCTCACAATTTTCTATCAAAATGTGTAGTTTTGGGGTCTCAGCAATCCAACAAGTGATGAAGGGAGAGACAAGAAGTGATGAAGATGCCTAGGCAAGAGGACTTTGGTGTCATGAATATTTCAGGAAGACAGATTGCTCATAACTGAGTTTCTACTGTATCTAGCTATAAAATATAGCATGACAGAAATGTAATCTTGGTATATCTATTTCAGGCAGAGAAATAATTATTGCTGATATGCTCACTTGATAAATGTTAGTCTACATGTAGTTTTCAGTGGTACTCCCCCATTTTTTTCTGCAGGAAAGCTTTGGCAGCTTAACAGGATATTGGCCACATCAACAGAGATCATGGCATCTCTTCTTCATATTACCGGTATATCAAAACATAAAAATGACATCACTTCTGGCTTTAAGATGTCTCAACATTCTCCATCTATCAAAGGAAAAGTCTGGAAGAGATTTTCTTTGGCTGATCTAAATTTCATCAGGCATCCTGTAGAAGACAAGCTTTGGTCATGAATTGTGAAAAACAGAGAAAGGCGAACACATCAGTTTAGGGCAGTGGTTCTCAACCTTTTTCAGGTTGAGACCCCACTTGCACCACCCATGCGCGGCACGACCCCGACCCGCGCGCGCACGCACGCAACGGGCCGATCCACGCATGCGCGGCGCACGTGCGACAGAAAAAACAAAATGGCGGACCGCGATGGGCCGATCCGCGCATGCGCGGCGCGCGTGCAACGGCCTGAACTGCGCATGCGCAGCGCACGCGCACAAAAAAAACAAAATGGCAGACCGCAATGGCCCGATCTGCGCATGCGCAGCCCGCGCGCGCGACGGGCCGATCCACACATGCGTGGCACGCGCGCAACAAACAAAAAACAAAAAAAAAACCAAAATGGCAGACCACGGTGTCCGGCGACCCCCGTGAAACGGTCGTTCGACCCCAAATGGGGTCGCGACCCATAGGTTGAGAACCGCTGGTTTAGGGAATACAGGTAGTCCTTGACTTATGACTACAACTGAGCGCTAAGTTTCCATTCCTAAGCAAGACAGTTGTTAAGTGGGTTTTGCCCCATTTTATGACCTTTCTTGCCACAGTAGTTAAGTGAATCACTACAATTGTTAAGTTAGTAACACTGTTGTTAAGTGAATCTGGTTTTTCCATTGACTTTGCTTGTCAGAAAGTTGCAAAAGATGATCATGTGACCCCGGGACACTGTAACCAACATAAATGCATGCCAGTAGCAAAGTGTCTGAATTTTGATCTTGTAACCATGAGGATGCTTCAATAGTCATGTGCAAAATGGTCATAAGGCATTTTTTTCAGTGCCCCTGTAACTTAGAGTGATCACTAAACAAATGGTTGTAAGTCAATGACTACCTGTAAGGCACTCTTGTGAACAAAGAAAAGGGATTATTCAATTGTGAAGGTAGATAACTTGAGATCCAAAGGGCTACAGAATCTTTCTAAATCCTTGGTTTAATCCTCCTTTAATCCTCCTTTAATTCATTCCAATCCCAGCTAAAAAACTGGTATCAACTCTCTCCTTCTTTGAGATAGGCAAACAGACAAAAACTGTACAGACAATCAGCATTGTCCAAATGAAGTCAGAGATGAATGGAATGGAATGGAATAGAATAGAATAGAATAGAATAGAATAGAATAGAATAGAATAGAATAGAATAGAATAGAATAGAATAGAATAGAATAGAATAGAATAGAATAGAATATGGAATGGAGTGGAGTGGAGTGGAGTAGAGTAGAGTAGAGTAGAGTAGAGTAGAGTAGAGTAGAGTAGAGTAGAGTAGAGTAGAGTAGAGTAGAGTAGAGTAAGAATAGAATAGAATAGAATAGAATAGAATAGAATAGAATAGAATAGAAATAGAACAGAACAGAACAGAACAGAACAGAACAGAACAGAACAGAACAGAATAGAATAGAATAGAATAATAGAGTTGGAAGGGACTTTGGAGGTCTTCTAGTCCAACCCTCTGCTCAGACAGGAAATGCTATATCATTTCAGGCAAATGGTTGTCCAGTCTCTTCTTCAAAACCTCCAATGTTGGAGCATTCACCGCTTCTGGAGGCAAGTTGTTCCACTGATTAATTGTTCTAACTGTTAGGAAATGTCTCTTTAGTTCTAGATTGCTTCTGTCCTTCATTAGTTTCCATCCATTGCTTCTTGTCCTGCCCTTAGGTGCTTTAGAGAATAGCTTGATTCCCTCTTCAGATGCTGACACAAACTTGTAGTTTTATATAACTAAATGTATTTTACATCAATATATATATCAAAATGGATGGTCAGGCAAACAGAAGCATCATGAGGTAAATATACAAGGCAAGGCACACAGAAGAAAAAAGTGGGAAAAAAGGGAAACTCCCCTCCACCCCCACCACCCCCAATCACAGCACAGATTGCAGGAGCCAGCACTCTCCAACCATAGTTAGTATATAGTTATAATTAACTATAACTGTATGTTCTGGCTCACTGCACAACCCCACTGCTCCAGCTACCAAATTTAAATATCTTAACAAGTAGCCTTAAAATCCTTACACACCAACAAACATAACCTCTAACATCCCTTCTCTTCAGCCAGCAAGTCAACCAACTATTTCAATTAATCTCTTAGGGGCTGACTTTTAGATTTGGCTGAGTCCCAAATGGAATTGATCTGAAATACATGTATTTGACTTAAGCCCATATTGAAGCAAATTTCCTTAAAATAGTTTGTAATTTTTTAGGTTTATGAAATAAACTACTTTCATAAAAATAGGGAAAAACAAAACAGAAAGGGGAAAGTTATGATAAGTTTTTCTCTCTACCTTTGATTTGAAGGCCATTTCATCAAACTCCCTCTTTAGTTTGAGATGCCCTATTCAGTTGCCATATTGATTTGATGCACCAAATCAGCCTGAGTGCTTATGAGCTGATTTGGTGATTCTATAAACTTAAGAACATGTGCACTTTAAGATTTTCATTGACTCAGGATAGCGATTTGAAATGGTGATTGAAATCAACTCAAATTGGTAATCCACGCTGAACTGACTTAAGGGAATGAATTGAAATCAAGATATTTAAACTCATCCTTCCTCCACAAATGTGAAGCCTTTGTTCTTACAATAATAACTGCTATAAACTTTCTGAATTGCAGGTTTCTTTATGAAGGACACCTGCATGCTGTATTCAATGTTTATTAAATCTGTACTCACAACATAAGAAACTACTGTATAGGCATTATTTTTAGACCATTCCTCTTAATTTGCAGTTTTCATTCTGTTCCACAGGAAACTACTGTCTTTATTCATGTCAGAAGCACCAACGAAGTATAGACATATAACATTCAACACTGAGCAACTGAAGGATCACTCAAATGAAAAATATATGTTGGACTGGAAAAAATGGATAGAGTATATACAAGGGAAATATCAATCTAAGAAATTACACTTAGCATATAGTTAAATTTTTATATGTTGGACTGAAAAATATAGTTAAATTTTTATTAGGATTTACATAATAATTTGGTTTAGTTTAATGGGTTTTCTTGTGTTTTACCCTGTATTCACTTTGGGAAGTCGGGGTGGGTGGGTGGGTTGGGGGGTGTTATAATGTACTCAACTGCAATATTGGTATTATATAAGAATGATATACTTTTTGATAAAAGACGGGTTGCTCGGGCAGTACCTCGGAACCACATCTGGAGGGGGCGGAGATTGAGGATTGAAGGATTGGAGGGAAGTAGGGAGGTTGTAGCAGGAGGGTGGAAAGAGAGGGAGGGCGAGAGGGTGGGGGATAGAAGTAGGAGGTAGGGAGGAAGGAAGAGGGGGATGTGGTGGTGGGGGGTGCTGCCGAGCAATACCCATAGTTATTTTAATTATCCCATATAAGTTTTTATGCTTTGTTTTGTGTTGGAAAAAGTTGCAAACAATTGTACTCAGTTGAGTTGTATTTAATTTGATTTTTTGTTTATATTTATAATTATAAAACTAATAAAATATTAAAAAAAAACACTGAGCAAGTAAAACAGTCATAAAATAGGTAAAAAAAATACATTAAAATAGGTCATAAAATATCTTCTATACGGAAGCCTCATTTGCTTAATTATCCTCTGGATCATTCTACCCTGGTGTGTAGCTTATTTAGTGATTTCCATACAGGCCAAGGTTGGTTTTGACTAGGTAGCAGATAATCATGTAGTTGTATCCGATAGCCTGATAGCTCCTTACTTGCCTTCCACAGTTCCAGGTTGGCCTATGGAGGCTGTTTGTTAGGAGGGGTGGAAGTTTTGAGGCAGCTGTTCCTCAATCTCAGTCTCAACCTTGGAGGTTGATGGTGTGTTTAGGTGCATTATAGATGTCTTTCTGTAGATGTCCCTTTAACCCTCTCTTTTTGCAAGGAACTTTCCTGGTGAAATTTTGCAGAGGGGATACCAGCTAGGTAATGCACCTTTGTATTAAGGGCTGCTTTTAGACACCCAGTGTCATGGATCCAAATCCCTGGAGGAGGAGTTGGGAGATGGGAGCACGAAGCTGCATGGGGGGCTCGGATCAGGGATCCTTGGGTTCCAGCCCAACAGAGCAGCCATTGCCGAGTCAATCAGACGAGCAACAGGCTAAGCCTGAGCGGGGGAAGCCACAGCTGCATCAGGAGGCTCCAAGCAAGGATCGGGAGCAGCTGCCGGCAGTTGGTGACAAGGTGGAAGTGGAGTCCATAACTCCTCCCCATCCGAGGACACGCAAGACATACATGCACAACACCAGTTGGCTTGACTATTTGCAAGTAGGCAACCTCTCTCACACACACACATCCATGAAGGGCTGCATTGGTGTCACCCCCACTGCCAGGAGTTCAATTCTCACTGGCTCAAGGTTGATTCAGCCTTCCATCTTTCCGAGGTCGGTAAAATGAGGACCCAGATTGTCGGGGGCAATAGGCTGACTCTGTAAACCGCTTAGAGAGGGGCTGTAAAGCACTATGAAGTGGTATATAAGTCTAAGTGCTATTGCTATTTCCACAAAATTTATATTCAGTGTTACCCAATCATTATCTACACTTCCCCATATCAATAAATGCAGCAGCTAGATGAATTTTAGATTTTGTAAATGGAAGACTTCAAGATATGAATTAAGATTTAGATTCTCTCCTCCCCCCACACAAAAAGACCCTGAAATGAACATATATCAGCAAATCTAAAACTGAACTGGGTTTTTATTTGATTTGGCCATTGTACATCTAGTTTTCTACTATGCCATTTATTCCTCTAACTAGCAAACTGCTGAATAATATGTTTTATATGATTTGGAACATATTACACAATCAGCCTAAGTCTGCTTTGCATAAAATAGCAAGACTACTTTTAATGCAATATTTCTTATGCTTAACCCATCAGGGAGTACATGAGTGGCCATTACATTTTTGGCATTTTCCTCTCCTTCCTTTTTTCCTTTCTCTCTCTTTATTTTTGATGCCCTGCTCAGTAGGGTAAAAGCTACTTGATCCTTCCAGAGGATCTCAGTTGATCACTGACAGTTATGAAATGCAGGCAAGAGTTATAGGCTGCTTAAGCTTGATGTAAATATCTTATGATAAATATCATGGAGCTGCATTTTAATGAGGCTGCTGGAAATTTTCTGTTATGCATTGCTGATCATTAAACTCTCACAGAACTACAGTACCCACGATGCCCTGGGGAGACATAATGACAAGTTGAAGAATATAAAACTGCTAAGCCACTACATGACACTTTTTTTTTTTAAGCAAGGTTGTGAAAGAACTGCTGGATTAGCTTATAGGACAGGATTTATGTTTACTGCACTGGAAAAGACAGTGTCTACTCACTTTGCAAACAGTATTTATTACCTTTCTATTCCCCAACTAGCTGAGATGAAATACTAATTTCTTTACTGTTATATCATGATCCACACAAGTCAAATTGCCCAAGAGGAGAATTAGAGGAGATTAATTCAAAGAATGAACCAAGAACTTGTATTTATTAATCGGGAGATGAAATGTTCTTATCCACAATTATGACACCTTCAAAAATCAATCAGCGATATGAACTCTTGAGGTGTGCAAATTAACAGTGTATTAAAGCAGCAACAGCTTAGAAGGAATAATTAGTGATGATACAACAAGTCTAGGAAATCATATTTTTACACAGAGGTTTTTTTTCTCACCAATCAAATAGAAAAGGAAAGAGAAAATATTACACATAATATTGAAGATACTGAATATAAATATTCTGTGGTCTAGGTTTACAGTAGAAATGGACCAGTTGTGTCTGATGGGCTACACACAGATCTTCATCCTCTTTGTTGCAGTACTAAGAGCATCCCCAGATTCCTGCAGCTCCAAATTCATTATACAAATACATTATAAAAGGGAGAGGGGGAGGAGAGAGGAAGGAATGGGATGGGAAGGGAAGGGAAGGAAGGAAGGAAGGAAGGAAGGAAGGGGAGGGGAGGGGAGGGGAGGAGAGGAGAGGAGAGGAGAGGAGAGGAGAGAGGAGAGGAGAGGGAAGAAAAGAGGGAGAGAATGAAATGATATGGGAAAGGAAGGGAAAGGAAAGGACGGAGGGAAGGAAGGAAGAGACAGCTGACTGTATTATTGCAAGTTTCTGTTTCAAGCCATCCACCACCACCGCCACACACAGTAAGCATGCCAGACTGTGATGCATTATGCAACAGTTCCTGTAACATATACATCTCTGTATAAGCAGGAGCTGGAACATTCACAATCTTGCTGATCTGCTAGACTTACAGAAATATTCACACTGGGGAGTGTACAAATCTGTCCAGGGCCTTTTCCAAATGTTAAATGAAGGCTGAAGATCTGGCTCCAATTTGGAGTGTCGAGCCCCTTGAAGTCCATTCCAGAATGAAATTGCAAACCTGTTCTCTGAAGAGTTTGTAAGTGTGCGTATAATGTCTATGTGTGCATGCATTAGATCACAGTCTATATTATCAACTTTTTTTCTTTCTTCATGAATTCTACTTTCTGCAATGCCAATAAACAAAAGATTGATGCTGGTAGCAAGATTTATTCCACATTGCTGTAGGCCTTCCACTGGCCAAATCCATACAGCCATAATCTTTGGAATTATTCTACTTTTATAATTCAAGAGGAATAGCCACCATATGTTATTCCATTTAAAGTAAGTGGACACTAGCCATGAATTCTGTTTCCTTTACACTCTCTAATGTCCAAAATTTTTACAACAGAATAATAGAGTCGAAGGGGACCTTGGAGGTTTTCTAGTCTAACCCCCTGCTCAAGGAGGAGACCCTGTACCATTGAAGACAAGTGTCTATCTAGTCTTTTCATAAAAAAACTTCGGTGATGGATCAACCACAACTTCTGGAGGCAAGCCGTTCCACTGATTAATTGTTTAATCAACTGATTAATTGATTAATTGTTCTAACCATCAGGAAATTTCTCTTTAGTTCTAGATTGGTTATCTCTACATCAACCTTTTGCAGGCCGCGACCTCGACCTGCGCCGTGCATGCGTGGCATGACCCCGACCTGCACCGCGCATGTGTGGCGCGATGGCCCGCATCGCGCATGCACGGCGTGATGGCCCACATCACGCATGTGTGAAGCGCGCGATGGCCCGCATCATGCATGTGCGGTGTGACGGCCCGCATCACGCATGCGCGGCGCGATGGCCCGCATCGCGCATGCACGATGTGCGCACGACGGCCTGCATCGCGCATGTGCAGCACGATGGGCCGTATCGCGCATGCACGGCGCTGCACAATGGCCTGCATCACGCATGCGCGGCGCAACGGCCCGCGTCGCGCATGCACGGTGCTACCCCACGCATGCGCGGTGCTGCTCCCTGCGTCGGCCGAGGGGAATAGAGGAAAAAAATGGCGGACTGCGGAGTTTGGCGACCCTTGTGAAATGGTCGTTCGACTCCAAATGGGGTCGCGACCCATAGGTTGAGAACCGCTGCTCTAAATGGATTAGTTTCCATCCGTTGCTTCTTGTCCTGACTTCAGGTGCTTTGGAGAATAGGTTGACCCCCTCCCCTTCTTTGTGGCAGCCCCAGATACTGGAACATTGCTATCATATCTCCCCTAGTCCTTCTTTTCACTAGATTAGACATACCCAAATCCTGCAACAGTTCTTCATGTATTTTAGCCTCAAACCCTCCAATTATCTTTGTTGCTCTTTTCTGCACTCTTTCTAGAGTCTCAATATCTTTTTTATAATATGGTGACCAAAACTGGATGCAATATTCTAAGTGTGGTCTTACTAAGGCTTTATAAAGCAGTGCTGGTTCTTCATGTGATCACTTGATACTGTATACAAGCATCATTCAGTGTTTGTCCCATGAAAATAATTTCATACAGCTTTTTTTCCCTTATTGAAAACCTATTGCTCTACTTTTTCTTCTCTCCCATCATTAAAAATTGAAGTTCATCAGAATAACCTTTGTTTTGGTTCATGAAGCAATGCGATATTCTAGCTATGCATTTTATATATATACTCATATGAAAATAAAGTCTGTCCACCTTCCATTAAAGGAAACAAGACAGTAATCCTCAACTTACAACAGTTTGTTTAGTGATCGTTCAAAGTTACAACGGCACCCAAAAAGTGACTTATGACCATTTTTTCGCATTTATGACCATTGCAGCATCCCAAGGTCACATGACCAACTTTTGCAACCTTCTGACAAGCAACGTCAATGGGGAAGCCAGATTCACTTAACAGCTATGGCAAGAAAGATCATAAAATGGGGCAACACTCACTTGACAATTGTCTCACTTAGCAACAGAAATTTTGGACTCAGTTGCGGTCTTACATTGAGGACTACCTGTATTATTGGAGTCTATTAGTCTAGAACAGACATGTCAAACTTGCGACATCACGTGACGTCGTGCAACGTATCGGGATGGTTTTGCCATTGCTTGCAATGGGGTGGGTGCGGCTTCCGGATGACGCGTCAGGCCCACGGGCCGGCAGTTTGACACTCCTGATCTAGAAAGATGGAAACATGAAATGGAGAGGTCCTTGCACCTTAAGAACAAGTCACTGAGCTTCATAATGACACAAGGTATTTGGCAACCAATCACCTTTCCTTGGAGAGTGATGGACCTGCAGATTTAAACAGAAATGGGATGACTACCTATATCAAGATTGTGAAGCACTGTATTTCTTACAATGCCCAAAGGAGTTGAGAAACATGATCTTTCTAAGATATTGGATACTCTGTCATTGGTTGCTAAACTAGGATTGACTTGGTTTCTAGAGTTTCTTATTTTCTGGTGTCAACATTGCATCAATAAATGGAAACCTTCAACCTATTGAAGTATAAGATTACATTATATGCATAAAGGATGAGTTGATTTTCCCAACCCACTTCACTCCTGGGATTGTCTCTGTCTTGATTTATAGAACTCTTGAGAATTAATCAGGAAAAATTGTAGAAGATCTCTTCCAGATCAACAGCATCTGCTTTCCCCCCTCTGTTTTTCCAAAGCACTGATAAACAATAGTACTTCAAATGCAACTTTTGTGTCCTAGAAAATTTGATGCATTGTGGTTGCTTTAGTGCAAAGTATTTAGGTTATATTGAGATGTACTATTCTTATACAATCATAAAAACGTACATACACAGATTAAATTAACCCATGTATTACTCCATGAACTGCTTTTCTGCAAGATTTTGCTCATGCAGATTGGTGTGCTATTAAGTACGTTTTTGGTACTTAGCATTTGATGGCAAGGTCCAAATACACTTACCTTATTCTAACACCAAAGTGAACAATGCGTGATGCAACAAGAAAGGCTTTGATAGAATGTTGGTGTTATGCCTTCCAGTACTTACTTGTTGGTTACCTTTGTTGTCCAAGGAACATCCTCCTTTTCGAAATATTATTGTCTGCCACTCTCAAGGAATGGAATCTAAACCATATTTTCTCACAAGATAATCTGCCTATGAACTAAAACAGACATGTCAAACACAAGGCCCGGGGGCCAGATGCGGCCCACGAAGTGGTTTCATGTGGCCCGCAAAGCCATCCTGGAAACAGTGAGGGAACAGCCCCCACTGCCTTGGCCCTGGCCCAGGCCGGCTGGGAGCCAATGTACAATTTTGTGGTGGCCATCTATGCTGAAACGCATTCAGTCTTCGCTCCACAAGGCCATCTAGAAACAGCGAGGAACCAGCCCCTGCCGCGTGGGCCCCACACCCTGGGTGCATGCTGGGGAAGTGTCACCCTTTGTGAGGAATGAAGAAATGGACCATGCCTTGGCGCTTGCCCCGGCCCCACCCCCTTCTGCCAGAGACCCTCAGATCTGTACCACTCCTGCCCAGGCCCCCACAGGCACCCTTGACGCGAACAATGTAGAGCTGGCCACACCCACCCAGTAGGCCACACCCACTCCATCCATGTCCACCCAGTAGGCCACATCTACTCTGGCCACACCCACCCGGCCCCCGGAGGGCAACCACAATGCTGATTTGGCCCTCAATGTAATTGAGTTTGACACCCCTGAACTAAAAGACTCAAAATAGCCATGGAGTAAGAATCCTACTTTCCTACAAAGGTTCAAAGTTTGGTTGCTTTTTAAAAAAGACCAAATGTCCAGTTGAATGGAAAGGGTGGTCATCTGCCACAGTATCTGTATCAAAGGCAAACAAATGGTAGTTCTCCTCTACAAGATCTTGTGCAAAATCTTGTAGCTCAGAGGGAATTGAATGGATTACTGTCTCCAATGCAAAGTTGATGCTGGTGATAGCAGATAATAATAATAATAATAATAATAATAATAATAATAATAATAGTAGTAGTAGTAGTAGTAGTAGTAGTAGTAGTAGTAAAGTTGGAAGGGACCTTGGAGGTCATCTAGTCCAACCCCCTGCTCAGGCAGGAAACCCTATACCATTTCGGACAAATGGCTGCCCAGTCTCTTCTTAAAAACTTCCAGTGTTGGAGCATTCACCACTTCTGGAGGCAGGTTGTTCCACTGGTTAATTGTTCTGACTGTCAGGAAGTTTCTCCTTAGTTCTAGGTTGCTTCTCTCCTTCATTAGTTTCCATCCGTTGCTTCTTGTCCTGCCTTCAGGCGCTTTGGAGAATAGCTTGACTCCCTCTTCTTTGTGACTGCCCCTGAGATATTGGAACACTGCTATCATGTCCCCCCTCATCCTTCTCTTCGTCAAACTAGACATACCCAATTCCAGCCACCATTCCTTATATGTTTTAGCCTCCAGTCCCCTGATCATCTTTGTTGCTCTTCTCTGTACTCTTTCTAGAGTCTCAGCATCTTTTTTACATTGTGGTGACCAAAACTGGATGTAACATTCCAACTGTGGCCTTACCAAGGCCTTGTAAAGTGGTATTAACACTTCACGTGATCTTGATTGTCTAGATGTGACTCAGTGATGTCGTTCGAGGAGAGCTAAAAATTATACCCCTCTTGATCCTTCAAAAAGCTAAGCTTCCTGGAGAACAGCTAGTTTTTGCTTCCTGCAGAGGTGAGAGGTCACTTCCTGCTGGATTGGAAGTGTCCCACACCTGGCACTGAACCAAGAAAGCATCCAAGCTAATGCCATGTGGGAGCCCCACAGATAATCCTTCATCCTGATTACCTATTAAATAACTGTATTATTAGTAGCCTATCTTTGGATCTAAGTTTGGCAGCACAAACATCACTGAAACCTTGAAAGAAGACATGGAGCTTGAGTCAAAAGTTTCCCCCCATAATTTTTTTCCAAGCTCATGAATTTGGCAAGGAAAGACTAGTGTGTTTTTCATTAAGGGGTAGAGCTTGACTATATGACAGCTGTTCTTGATTTGGAGTTTTAAAAGTTGCAGGTTACTTGCTGTCTATATTTTGTTTTATAGTCTTTAGTCTTTCATAATAGTTCCTACAATCTCCCCCCCCCCTTTTCTGGATGGGATTTAAGAGACTGTGGGATTAAGTGTTGGGAGACTGATGGCTTAGGGAACCTGTGGTAAGAATAAACACATGCGAAGAGAGAAAGATGTAATATTTTGCTGGATGAACACATCAAGGGAGAATTAGATGAGTATGGGTTGCTGAGTTGTCAAGTTCCATTAGTGGAGGGATTAACAAGCTTGAAGGACAATGTTCAATCCTTATTAGATCATTGTTGTCCTGAGGTAAAATGTACATAAATGGCGATATTGACTTTGTGAATAATAATGAGAGATGCTTCTGAATACACCCTTCTGTGAGCTTCGTCCTAGTTTTGCAGCTTGAAATGAGTAAGGGGTTTTCTATATTTTGGGGTTTCTGTAAATTTAGAAAATAGGTTACTTTCACTGATGCTTATATCTTTTTAAACCTATGAAGGTAAAGGTAAAGATTTTCCCTGTCCAGTTGTGTCCAAATCTAGGGGGCAGTACTCATCTCTGTTTCCTAGCCAAGGAAGCCAACACTGTCGGAAGACACGTCTTTGGTCATGTGGCAACCATGACTATATGCCAAGATTTTATTTATTTTATTTATTTATTTATTTTAATTACATTTTTATGCCGCTCCTCTCCAAAGGACTCGGAGCGGCTAACAACATAAACAAAAGAACATCACAGAGTTTAAAATAAAAAAGCAATCTACAAAACGTTTAAACCCCCCCCGAACACATAATTCACACGCAATCACAGTCATCCCCAGACCTGCCGGCATAAATAAGTTTTTAGATTCTTCCGGAAGGCCGGGAGAGTGGGGGAAACGCGGACTTCATGGGGCAGTTGGTTCCAGAGGGTGGGCGTCACAACAGAGAAGGCCCTCCCCCTAGGGCCCGCCAGACGGCATTGTTTCGCTGACGGGACCCGGAGGAGGCCGACCCTGTGCGCTCTCACCGGTCGAAGGGAAGATACATGGAACACTGTTACCTTCCTACTGAAGTGGTACCTATTTATCTATTCACATTTGCATGCTTTTGAACTACTAGGTGGGCAGGAGATGGGGCAAGTAACGGGAGATCAGCTGATTGCTCAGTGCTCGAGTCTTGAACCTGGGCTGAGAGCTTTCCAGCTGACAGGCTCAGCCTCCTTAACCTATACCTGCATATAACTGGAATTGATGGAGAAAGAGACAAAATGAAAGCTGCCTCTGGGTTTGTGTGTGCCAGTATTTCATCCTGAATACTGATTCCCACATGATGTGGCATGGCTAAAAAAACGTTTAAAAGAACAAACTTAATATCAGCAAAGTGTATCATAATTAGATAGCTACAGTTGAGTCCTTTAGCTTGAAGTCTGTTCAGATGGAAATTGGTGGGAAATATCGCAACCAGATTCCATTCTAGAAATGCTCTTCCACCCAGCCCCAGTATTATTACCATTTGACTGGCTGAAATTTGTTTTTGAATCCGGTTGAAAAGGAGACAAATCTTGGTCACTCTAATGATTGGAAGAGAAGCAGTTGAAACATCAGCCTGTTGGTCTCTTGGATCTCATGGGATCCTTGGATACATTGGATCCTTTCAGCGAGGTTGGTGGAAATGAGACCTGAAGAACACACCTTGCAGCAGTTTATGGCAACAAGACCCAGATTTAGACCTCCTTTGCTGAAAATTAGATTTTAGACCTCCTTTGCAGAACATTATGGGCTACAAAGCACTAAACTAGAGAAGATGAGCTGAATTTGCAGAAAGTAAACATAATAGATTCCTCATTTGGTGAATTCTATGATCCATGCCAGTCTTAGAGGAGCTCACATCTGTTAAGGATCAAATTCACAGTTGAGCATGATGGACAAAGGTGAAAGAGATGTGCAAGAGGTGTGTATGTGTGTGTGTTATCAGTTGCGACTGATAAATCAGTTCCCCCTGGTAATAATTACCTAGATAGGTGAAACATATATTAATACCTTGACTGGAATATTTATTTATTTGTTATACTGAATTCCCAGTTTTCAGTTGGGAGATGGTCAGTATTGTCAGCCTTCCCATACAAAAGACAAGACTTAAATGAACTAATTCTACCTTATTGTAAGACTACATTAACAGAACCTTGTTAAGTCTGAAAGTATAAATTTCCCAGCGTCCTTTTTAATGGCTAGATCCATTAGGGTGAGTCCATTCTAAGTTTCTTTCTCTGACCATTAAGTGACTGGAGGCTCCTCCCTCTCTTGTCTGATAGTTCTCTAGCCAGTCTTTCTTTCCCTGGTTCCCCCAAGGTCATTCACATATTCCATTACAGCATACATAAGTGACCAACTCATCACTTTTGCATACCTTCATGAAGCATGACTAACAACCCACTTGTTACATATTCTGTTCTTGAAGGCATTAAACCAGACGAGTGTTGAAACAGCAACAAGTTTATTTAACTCTGAACAGAAGCAGCTCAAATAGGTTTAAAGTAACAGTTTCCTGCCCAAAACCTAATTACCAGCCTGGAGACAGCAAGTCTGGCTTAAATAACAGCAGCCATTACATAACAACAGAATCTAGGTCAGACATTCAAACAAGTGATTAGACATTAAGCAGGTGATTCAAAACAATTGTGACCAATACATTACACCACTATTATTTTTCTGAGCTGGAAAGGAAAGAAGTCTCTACAGATTTATTCTGCTAGTCATTGCTGACTATAGGGGGCAGCATTCATCTCTGTTTAGAGCAGCGGTTCTCAACCTGTGGGTTGTGACCCCATTTGGGGTCAAACGACCATTTCACGGGGGTCACCAAACAACGCAGTCCGCCATTTTTTCCCCCTTTTCCTTAGCTGAGCTACTCCCTCTTATTCTATTGGCTTTTGAAAGCCAATAGAATAGACTCTCTTGAATAGAGTCTAATTCTATTGGCTTTCAAAAGCCAATAGGAATTGTCCAGGCTGTCTCTGCCCTTCTGAGCTCGCCAAATGTCCCAGTCTGCAAACGGTGCTGCAAGTTGTCTGCAGCGAAGGTGAGCTGTCTGTTTCCACCCCTCCCTGCTAAGCAACTACTAAAAATGTAAGTAAAAGAGGGCCAGGGGTGGGAGGTGGGAGGCCGGCGGGTGCAGGGAGGGTTGCTGGCAGGCGTGGGGCCCAGCGGGTGCCTTACCTCCCTTGGGCTGGGCCAGCTGGTGGCCCAGCCAGTGGTCGCCCTGCACCGTCGCTGCCCCTTGCCAGCTACGCCTCGGCCGGTGCAGGGGGCGGCCCCACGCATGTGCAGCGCTCCCGGGCAGGGAAATAGTCCTCGACTTATGACCGGTTGGGGTCCTCGACTTACGATCGGTTGGGAAGTCCTCGACTTACGGCCGGTTGGGGGTTGTAGCATTAAAAAGGTTGAGAACCACTGGTTTAGAGGCCATGAGCCTGTCAGAAGACATTTCTGCAGTCATCTGGCCAGCAGCACTGTTTCCTCCTTACCAAAGTGGTACCTATTTATCTACTCACATTTGTATGCTTTTGAATTGCTAGGTAGGCAGGAACGAGGTGGAGACAGGAGCTCACCCTGTTGCGCAACACTTGAGTCTCGAAGCCAGCTGCCGGTTTTCCAACCGACAAGCCCAGCATCTTAACCTGCCCCTGCACTGGAGGATGGACTAAAACTTGCTCCTAATCCAATCACTGTCTAGTTCTCATTACGGAATTGTGCTCCTTAAGGCCATTGAGGTCAGTCTGGAAATTCTGCCTTTGCTACTGTGTGGACCTTCTATTTTGAAATAATTTGCTTTTGGGGGCTAAAATTCATTCTACTCTTGTTGTATTACAGTTTGCAAGGGGCCTCAAAACCTTACCTTTCATGCAGGCCATTTCAGAAGTTTTGTATTGTTGATGCTGCTGGTTTGGTGTTTTAAAATGTGGAATGGCTTTCAAATATTGTGTTATTTTGGCCTAGTTTTATCAACTCTGCAGAATATTGGAAGTGGGTGATATATGTGCACTTTAAATACCCGCAATTAGCCCAAAGGTTTAGCACTGAATATATAGCAATAGCACCTAGACTTATATAACATTTCATAGTGCTTTACAGCACTCACTGAATGGTTTACAATGTTGCCCCCAACAATCTGGGTCCTCTTTTTACCAACCTCAGAATGATGGAAGGCTGAGTCAACCTTGAGTCAGTCAAGACCGAACTCCTGACAGTGGGCAGAGTTTGCCTGCAATACTGCATTCTAACCACTGTGCCGCCATGGTTTTTCGAAGCGGCATATAAGTCCAAATAAATAAATAAATAAATAAAAATATTGATTTTATAGATCAATCAGAACTAATATCCAAAAAACTAAAAAGAATATATTGAAGTCATTCCATCCCTTATTTTGTTTAAGACAAATACAGACAATATAAAATAACCAGTATTACCCAAAATATTGCAACCTAGAACTAATGCAAAGTTTCTTGACAGTTAGAACAATTAATCAGTGGAACAACCTGCCTTCAGAAGCTGTGAATGCTCCAACACTGGAAGATTTTTAGAAGAAATTGGACAGCCATTTGTCTGAAATGGTATAGGGTTTCCTGCCTGGTCCCTTCCAACTCTGTTATTTTGTTTTTCTGATTTCCCATTTTGCATGAACTGCAGAGTGGGTGAATCATATTAGAAACACATCTCAATGTTTCTTCACTAGGGGAGATGATACCCAACAGGAAATCTCTGTCATGCAGTAAAATAATTCCAAAAGTAATCTGGAAAATGATACAATTCTACTTTTCAAAAGGTAGAAGTTATATCACTTGGTTGCTGCTGTTGCCAATGATTAATTTGTGGAGGTGGGAAAGCAAAGGTCTAATTCATTAATGAGATTTTGTTTCTGCTTGGCAAGTAAAACTGTCAACATTCTTCTTCCATTAATGGGATAGAGTAGATTCAGAGACTCAGAAAGCTCAGATTGCCCAAGGAGCTGCTGATAGTCCTACAGAGGAATTACTGAGTCTGTCATTCGTACCTCTACAACGGTCTAGTTTGGCACAGCAACCAAATAAGACAGACACTGACTCCAACCGATAGTTAGGACTGCAGAAAAAACAATTGAAACCGGGCTGCTTTCTATCAAAAACCTGTTTTCTGCATGAACCAGAAAGAGGGCTGTGAAAATATCTACAGACCTTTCACATCCTGGACATAAACTGTTTCCACTTCTTCCCTCAAGTCGACACTATAGGACAGGGGTCTTCAAACGTGGCCCTTTTATGACTTGTGGACTTCAACTCCCAGAATTCCTCAGCCAGCGTGCCTGGCTGAGGAATTCTGGGAGTTGAAGTCCACAAGTCATAAAAGGGACACGTTTGAAGACCCCTGCTATAGGGCATTGCACGCCAAAACAACTAGAGACAAAGACAGTTTTTCCCCCCATGCCATCACTCTGCTAAACAACTAATTCCCAAAATATTTTGTCTTATGCCCTAGGATATCAAACCATGTAGTAGGGCTATATTACTATTATTCTTCTCATCTTTCATATTACCTGTTCCAATAGCATCTTATGACTATCACTTTGTTGTTTGTATCTTATGATCTATGTTGATTGCTTTTATTTAGTATCTTATGATTATCACTGATGTATCTTATGATTTATGATGATTGTATTATTTATTTATTATTTATTATTTATTAATTAGATTTTATGCCGCTCCTCTCCAAAGGACTCGGAGCGGCTAACAACATGAACAAAAAACAACATCACAGCATTTAAAAACCAAAAACCGAGTCGACAAAGCATTTAAAAGACCCCCCAAACACATTCATCATACAGACACAATCACAATCATCCCCAGGCCTGCCAGCATAGATAAGTTTTCAAATTCTTCCGGAAGGCCGGGAGAGTGGGGGAAACGCGGACTTCAGGGGGCAGTTGGTTCCAGAGGGTGGGCGCCACAACAGAGAAGGCCCTCCCCCTAGGACCCGCCAGACGGCATTGTTTCGCTGACGGGACCCGGAGCAGGCCGACCCTGTACGCTCTCACCAGTCGAAGGGAAGTATGTGGCAGAAGACGGTCCCGTAGGTATCCTGGTCCCATGCCATGAAGGGCTTATGATTATGTTCATGATTTATCACTTGTTGTTTGTATGTACACTGAGAGCTTATGCACCAGATACAAATTCCTTGTGTGTCCAATCACACTTGGCCAATAAAGAATTCTATTCTATAAAGAATTGTATTCTTGAGTTCAAGTGCATTTTACAGAGCAACAAAGCTACATGGAAATTAAGTCCCAGATGGCAAAAAATAGTCAGAAAAGTTCTATATGAGAACAAAACTTACTTCTGTGCCTTAATGGCCCCTTGGTGTTCAGAAGCCAACCAGGAAACCTTTTCATAGCATGAAAACCAAAGTTTATATTTGCTTGTACCTGCACATCAAGCTGAGGTTAAAGCTGGAGCTATAATATCCATTTGAAAAAGTGCCAATTCTCGATGTTAGAAAATGAGATTAAGCATAGCACAGCAAGTAAATCAGAGCTAAGGTGTCTTCAGAGAGAGATGAACACGTCATCTTCAAGATCACACAGAATATGAGAGTTTGAATGCCAGCCAGAAGAGAATGGAGATGGAGAGCACTTGTATCGCAGATCCCCCTGGAATGAAAATGAGTATTTTCCCTACCGAAGGTGTATGACAGGACTGGTGTTACTGAGATGGCCATTTGGTCTTTCCAGGAAGTGCCAGGAAAGAAGAAGAATGCTGCTAGTACTTTATTTGTATCTCACCTCTATCATTATTTCTACAAATAAGTCAAGATGGCGAACACATCCAATGGACCCTCCTCCTCCTGTTTTCCCAAAAACAACCACCCTGTGACCCAAAGGTGCTTTTCAAAAGGCAACTGGACTTTCTTTGCTTTTTTTCCCCCCTTAAAGACGTTTCGCTTCTCATCCAAGAAGCTTCTCCAGTTCTGAATGAATGGTGGGGAATGGACGGATTTATATTCTTTGTAGCCATTTGGGCCTTAGCACTCTGAAGGTCAGTTGTTAGCTCTCTGAGAGTCGTTGAAGCCACTTGGGGGTTTATCTGTACCCTCAATTCCAAGAAGGCTCTGATTCAGGTGACCCTGAAGGAACAGATAACCCCAAGTGGCTTCAACGACTCTCAGAGAGCTGATGACTGACCTTCAAAGTGCTAAGCCTAGAGGGCTGCAAAGAATATAAATCCTTCCATTCCCCATCATTCAGTCAGAACTGGAGAAGCTTCTTGGATGAGAAGCGAAATGTGTTCAAGGAAAAAAAGAAACAAAGAAAGTCCAGATGCCTTTTGAAAATCACCTAAATATGAGCCAGCAGTGTGCTGCAGCTGCCAAAAAAAGCCAACACAGTGCTAGGCTGCATTAACAGAGGGATAGAATCAAGATCACGTGAAGTATTAATACCACTTTACAATGCCTCGGTAAGGCCACACTTGGAATCCTGCATCCAGTTTTGGTCACCACGATGTAAAACAGATGCTGAGACTCTAGAAAGAGTACAGAGAAGAGCATCAAAGAAGATTAGGGGACTGGAGGCTAAAGCATATAAGGAAAGGCTGCTGGAATTGGATATGTCTAGTTTAATGAAGAGAAGGATGAGGGGGGACATGATAGCAGTGTTCCAATATCTCAGGGGCTGCCACAAAGAAGAGGGAGTCAAGCTATTTTCCAACGTGCCTGAAGGCAGGACAAGAAGCAACAGGTGGAAACTAAGCAAGGAGAGAAGCAGCCTAGAACTAAGGAGAAACTTCCTGACAATTAGAACAATTAACCAATGGAACAACCTTCCTCCAGAGGCGGTGAATGCTCCAACACTGGAGGTTTTTAAGAAGAGACTGGACAGCCATTTGTCTGAAATGTTAGGGTTTCCTGCCTGAGCAGGGAGTTGGACTAGATGATCTCCAAGGTCCCTTCCAACATTATTATTATTATTATTATTATTATTATTATTATTATTATTATTATTATTATTATTATTATTATTATTATTATTATTATTATTATTACCCTTGAGACAACTATGACCTGGATGACTGAGAATCTCCAAAGAAAACAACCCTGTGAGGTGAGTTAGGCTAAGAATGAGTGACTGGCCCAAAGTCATCTAGCCAGCTTTTATGGCTAAGGCATGACTTGATCTTATGGTCTCTGATTTTTATACCTAGTGCCTTAACATCTAGTCCAAAGTGGGCTACTGTACTATTATAGTGGCTTTCAGAAAGTTTTTAAAATTTGGAAGAACATTCTCAGCCATTCCTTACATTTTAGAAAATAAGTGCAACCCTTGTCCAGCCTGATCACTTTTCCACATCCATTTAAAGAAATGTTATATATATTTTTTCACTTCCTCCAAATTATTGATAGTACAAGCTAGGCACGGAGCAGCAGTTACAGCAAAGGAGGAGGAGGAGGAGGAGGAGGAGGAGGAGGAGGAGGAGGAGGAGGAGGAGGAGGAGGAGGAGAAGAAGAAGAAGAAGAAGAAGAAGAAGAAGAAGAAGAAGAAGAAGAAGAAGAAGAAGAAGAAGAAGAAGAAGAAGAAGAAGAAGAAGAAGAAGAAGAAGAAGAAGAAGAAGAAGAAGAAGAAGAAGAAGAAGAAGGGAACAGCAGTTACAGCAAAAAAGGAGGAGGAGATGATGATGATGAAGAAGAAGAAGAAGAAGAAGAAGAAGAAGAAGAAGAAGAAGAAGAAGAAGAAGAACAACAACAACAACAACAACAACAACAACAACGGAACAGCAGTTACAGCAGAGGAGGAGGAGGAGGAGGAGGAGGAGGAGGAGATAGTCAAAAAGAAAGAAAAACAGGTGGGAAAACCTCATTCCCCCACAGAAATCAGGCTTTAAAGAAGAAGGTGTGCAGAAACAAAAGCAGCACACAGAAATCAAGCTTTAAAGAAGAAGGTGTGCAGAAACAAAAGCAGCAAGCAGGAAGAAATTAAATCAATGTTGGAGAAGCTGAATAGAAGTAAATTTCAAATGCATGAGGGTATGTGGGGGGGGGAGGCGTTGTGACGAAAGGCAGAAAAAAAAAGATATCCGAGCAAAAGTTAACTCTGCATTGAAAAGACAGCTTGGATTGGTACAAGTGATCAATGGGGGAAAGGGGCAGAGGTGCAGGAGCCCATGATTACACAAACTCTTTCCTTTGGGTGGAATCCAGATCAGCAGCAGAACAGCTGCACATGTAAAACAAAACTCCTGATTAATAAAGGAAGGAGAGCCAGGTGTAATCATCTCAGTCTTATGTTCTGAATGCACAAATTGGGCTAGTCAACATCTTTGGGAAATCATACAGCATATACACAGTGGAATAGATTTCAGGTGTTGAGATGACACACTGGGTATTTCTCCTATTCTCCGTGTGCACATTTGGAAAGTGAAGACCTGAAAGAGCGTTCTTTTTCACATATTTAAAGTGGGAATAACACTGAATTTCATGCCTTCCTGGTCCAGATATCAAAGCTAAGTGACTCCTAATACTCATTTCCTGGAAATTAGAACTCTACAGCCCTTGGACTAGGATGGCAATCTGAACTGAAGAAAACCTCTGCTCATCACCATTCCTGTAAGAGAAGCAGAGGCAGAACCAGGGGCTGGCGTCAAGAGAGCAATTAGTCTGGAGTCATTATGTTACCACAAGTGATCCAGTCCCCCCTGAATTCAATTAACTGTTATCTAGTGTCAATTTGGTATTAGCTGACTAGATTGTTTTTTATAGGCTTGAGCAATAAATCTTCTAAACTGCAACTTAACGTATGGTCATGATCTTTTACGCCTGACAATTCCAGACACATTTCTAGATGAGATGTTTACTGCTGATACAAAGCAGGCCATGCCTTTTCTGACATTGCACGGAAATAATTTCTGATAAAAGCTGATATTTTGCGTGAGAAGTGTGCCAAAACAGCATAAGCCCTAAACTAAGACCAACACATTTTAAAAAAATACCTGCTCAAAATTTCCAAGAAAACTTGGTTATGCCTGATATATACTTCTCTACAACCGGTGAGAGCGCACAGGGTCGGCCTCCTCCAGGTCCCGTCAGTAAAACAATGTCGTCTGGCGGGCCCTAGGGGGAGGGCCTTCTCTGTTGTGGCGCCCGCCCTCTGGAACCAATTGCCTCCTGAAGTCCGCGTTTCTCCAACTCTCCCAGCCTTCCGGAAAAACCTAAAGACTCATCTTTTCCAGCAAGCCTGGGGATGATTGTGGTTGATTGATGTATTGAATGTGTGTTTATTGGCTTTTAGATATTCTGTTTGGGTTTTTTATATTGTATTTTTTGTTATGTATATGTTGTTAGCCGCTCCGAGTCCCCGGAGAGGAGCGGCATGCAACCCCCCCCAAATAAAAAAAAAAATATTTGATATAGGGTCCTGTTCATTTTGTACATTCATCCCATCCAGTGAGGTCCTCGGCCTCTTCCAAATAAATGCATTCAGCCTCTAAAAGTTTGTTCATCCCTCATCTTGGCTATGAATTTACTGAATAAAGGTGCTTCATAAGACCAAATCTGTTTGTTCAGAATTCTGTTTCTCACAGGAGACAACCAGATGTTTTCCAGTGTTTCCAAGCAGGATTGGGAGAAAACAATTCTTGTTGTTATTCCCCACAACAGGCATTTGAAGGCATGCTGCATCCAACCCAGATGTAGAACTCCATGAATTTATCCACCACCACCTTAAAGCCAACTATGGTAATAGCGATACCACACCTGGTGGCAATGGATTTTGAAGATTGTGTGTTTTGTGAAGAAATTGTTCTTCACCTCCTCTAAATGTCCTTCCAGTCAGCTTCATCAAATGACCACTGACATTAAAGTTGTAAGAAAACAACACACACTTCTCTGCCTCCAATTTCTTCATGCCAGGCATGCTCTCTTACAGCCAATCAATTTCTAATCCCTGATGTTAGTTTGAACTTGGGGGAAACAAACAACAACTTGAGCTTCCGTGGACGTTGTGCATTGTTGTACCATAAGGAAATCTTTTCAGCCACCACTTTGAATGTCGTGGCATAAAAGTAGGACAGGTTGCATTAGCAATGCACACGCGCACACACACACACACACACACACACACACACGCACACACACAATGGCATGCGTGCATGTCTTGGAATCCAACAAATTTATCCTAGCTCTTAGTTCATTTTTGGCAAAGTCACTGCCTGGCCCACGAGACAGTACAGTTTTGAGATCATTTGTTTGGTTTTAATTTTCCATCTGTCATGATGTGTGGGAGGATAAGAATGGTGCCTTAACTTCTCAAGTAGGAGAGTATTTCTGGAACCAGATTTGACCTGCAGTAAATAATAGGTTCACACTGAGCTACTGTTAAATTAGTAGCACAGTGTAAGGCAGGTCAGATGGAAATACGCAAGGATATAAAATAAATAGCCACTGCTATTCTGTCTGGGAGCCTAGAAGACATTAAAGCTTCTGTGGAGACATTAGTAAAGATCTGCCATTCCGTAGTAGGAATATAGTTTTATCGGATGTCTTAACTTTATGGAGCAGCTAGGAGTACTTCCCAAACTGTGGAGCATTTCCATTGTATCATTAGCTGCTGCCATGACCTACAAACTGCCTAGCTCATAATTTGCCTATAGGTAGTCCCCAATGTATGAGCCTGCCAATTACAATGATGGTTGAAAAGTGGATCACCATCTGACTGAACTGATTTTACAACCTCTTATCGTGGCAATTGTAAAGCAAACAAAGTGGTCGTTTAAAAAAACCCATTGTTTGCTATAGTAATTGTTGTGAGTGTCCCTAGACCAGCTTGGGAAGTGTCAGAGTATGAGGATGCGCAGCCAGGCCCCTCTGGGTGTTTTCCCCTCCCGGCAGCCGCTGAAGAGCAGCCAGGCCCCTCTGGGTATTTTCCCCTCCCGGCAGCTGAGCCAGACAGGGAGGAGATTTACAGGCAGTCTGGGTCAGATTCACAAAGTGAGGGGTCAGATTTGGATCAAGAAGATAGATGGCTTGATCCGAGATTCCGAAGGTTTGATAAGCAACGGTGTCAGTTAAGTGGAAAAAGGAAGTAATAGGGGGAAGTGACGTATCGGACACTATATTAGAAGGGGACAGAGAGACTACGCCTTTGTCATGAGCAACGTTAATCAAGGAGTAGCCTGATATCTGGAGCAGTGCGTTTGAATTCAGTCTTCTGATGTTTTGGAAATCTACGGAAGAATAATGAGGTACTGGACAATGTGATAAAGAAAGAGTGAGTTAATTGGAAGGTGTGGGAAGAGCATGTTGTAATCTAAATGTAAATAAATGAGACTTGGCCGTTCCTGCCAGCAAAATGCCAGCAGCGTGCTTTGAAGTGAATTCTTTTGAAATGTGTTAAATAAACCTCTTAAAGACATATTTATGTGGATTTTAATGAGCTGAGAGGGGCCAGACAGAACAGTAATCAGATAAGCTTTATTGTCATTTTTTCCCCCCTGTGGGCACAACGGCACACATTAAAAATAAAATTTAGTTGCTTGCTCTTACAAAACACACATTTAAAACATACTATATAAAATATATGTATAGACTTACACCCTTACATATAACTAACATATAAATATTAATCACTAGTCCATCTTGAATACATAACGGAAGGAGGATGCTTTAGAGTTCACAAGGTTAATACTGAATGGAACAAAGCTGTGACTGAATCTGGATGTTCTGCTTCGGATGATACCACGGAGCTCCCTCCTCCCAGAAGATAACAAGGAAAACAGGTCGTGAAGAGGATGTGTAGTGTCCCAGACAATAACATCAATTTCACTTGGACTTATATATCACTTCATAGTGCTTTACAGCAGTGGTTCTCAACCTTTTCTTCTCCGTGGACCCCTCCCTTTAAATACCTTTTGTGGCCATGGACCACGGCCCCCAAGATGAAACTCATGATTTAAACCTAACATTTCTTCAAGCCTTCACGGACCCCCTGTGACAACATTGTGCCTCCCCCAAGAGTCCATGGACCACAGGTTGAGAACCACTGCCTTACAGCCCTTTCTAAGTGGTTTACAGAGGCAACATATTGCCCCCAACAATCTGGGTCTTCATTTTACCGATCTCAGAAGGATGGAAGGTTGGCTCAGCCTTAAGCCAGTCAGGATCGAACTCCTGGCATTTTTGCTAAAAGCTAGAAATAAATGCTGGTTTTCAGCAAAAACTTTGTAAATTGTGGTCATCTTTCTGCAGAATGCTACCACCTGCTATAAATGAAGGCTGGCTGAGGAGTATCCAAAATCTGGTCACATGACCAAGGGGAGGGGTGGCTATGAGAACTTTTGAACAGGTCATAAGTACCTTTTGGGGGGGGTACTTATGTTGTCTGGAATGGTACTATAGGGTCTCCTGCAGGGAGTTGGACTAGAAGACCTCCAAAGTCCCTTCCAACTCTCTTATTATGTCAATAGCACTCACAGCTTCAGTCCTCTGCTCCCCTAGACATGATCATTGTCCAGATGGAATAGGTCAGTGATGGCGAACCTTTTAGAGACCAAGTGCCCAAACTGCAACCCAAAATCCACTTATGTATCGTCGGGTGCCGGGTAGGCGTGGCCCATTGTGTGGGCGTGGCCCATTGTGTGGGTGTGGCCCATTGCATGGGCGTGGCCCATAGGGTGGGTGTGGGCCATTAGGTGGACATTGGGTGGGCGTGGCTGCAGTGGTAACGGCAGACTGGGTGGGACTAAAAAGTTCAATCAATCAATTCCAACTTTGCGAGATCTTTTTTTTTCCCGCGAGAAGTTGAAATTGATTGATTGAACCTTTTTTTTTTTGCTCACAGGAGCGGATTCCTAAAGCAAAAAGGTTTTATAAAGCTCAGCTGAAGGCCTAGGACTGGGGCGATGGCACGCGTGCCCACAGAGAGGGCTCTGCGTGCCACCTGTGGCACGCGTGCCATAGGTTCGCCACCACGGGAGTAGGTGTTGGAAATGCACTTCTTTAAACAACAAACAATTTTCAACCAGCTGCTGCACTAGATGACTTTAGTACAGGAAAGCATATAGTCATTCTCAAGTCATACGGCCAGTTCAGTTGGTTCAGATACATCTTATCCAAGGGCAATTAAAGTCAAGCTTTATTTCAAGCATGATGTGCTATTGTATGCAGACTTAGATCGCTTAATCAAGGGATTAAAAAATACAGTGCTTTTATAAGAAAGGAAGCTAGCGGTGGTGCAGTGGTTAGAAGGCAGCACTTCTGCTGACTGCCATCTGCCAGGAGTTTGGCAGTTCGATTCTGACTGGCTCAAGGTTGACTCAGCCTTCCATCCTTCTGAGGTCAGTAAAATGAAGACCCAGATTGTTGGCGGCAATATGCTGACTCTGCAAACTGATTAGAGAGGGCTGTAAAGCACTGTGAAGTGGTATATAAGTCTAAGTGCTATTGCTATAAGATCAATCATTAATAACATGTAAAAGAGTTGAGTTTGATATATGTATAAATGTTCTTCATGTAATATCTTATTAGATCCTTCCTTCCTTCCTTCCTTCCTTCCTTCCTTCCTTCCTTCCTTCCTTCCTTCCTTCCTTCCTTCCAGTCACATAATTTAGCTTTTTCCCGCAGTTTGTCCCATCAGTTGTCAACCTTTCTCAGGACAAGCCTTCAAGCAGAACCTTGACACCATACTCATTTCATAACAATATACCCCGACATGCACACAATTATAGCTTTGCACATTAAGATGCAAATGTGATCATATTATCATAAGTACATTAATTTATGCATCTGATGAAGTAAGTTGCAGTTCACAAAAGCTTATCCCCGTTAATAAAATGTGTTAGTCAGAAAACTTCTTCTCTGGATATTTTTATCACCAGAAATGAACACAGCTCTCTTCCAGTTGTGGCCTTGGAAGTTCACTACTAACTGTAATACTTATATTCAACAGTTCCGGCCCTATTTTAGTACACAACTCATGATGATAAAAAAAATCCTTTTGGAACTATGTAGTTTTAAACTGTTGGCAGATTTATGCCTAGGCCAGTGATGGTGAACCTTTTAGAGACTGAGTGGCCAAAAACTGGCTCCGCCCCTGCTCCACCCCCCATCCCCCGCCCTGCCTGCCCGTAGGGCCACTCACCTCCTCCAGGGCCCACCGCAGATTGCGCAAGCAGCCCAGCAGCACTATGGTGGCCACGCCCTCTGCCCGCGCCCTGCAGCATCAACTGTGCACGATGGGGTGTGAAGGCAGAGTCTTGTCTACACTGCCTGGCTGCCTTGTCCTTGGCTGCGCTGCTCCGCATGGCCCAAGCTCAGGGGCGACTCTCCTTCAGGGGGGCTGCTGGAGAGGAGGGGGTCACAGGGGGAGGCGAGGCTGGGGCAACGGCACGTGTGCCCACAGACAGGGCTCCGAGTGCCGCCTCTGGCACCCATGCCATAGGTTCGCCACCACTGGCCTAGGCGAATAACTGTAGCTGTTAAGTGAACACATTATCATTAAGCAAATCTAGCTTCTCCCATTGACTTTGCTTATTGGAAGCTGGATAGGAAGGTTGCAAATAGAGATCATATCAATCAGATAATCAATCAGAATAGAGCTGGAAGGGACCTTGGAGGTCTTCTAGTCCAAGCCCCTACTTCAAGCAGGAGAGCCTAGACCAGGGGTAGGCAACCTTGGCTCTTTTATGACTCATGGACTTCAGTTCCCAGAATTCCTGAGCCAGCCTGGCTCAGCTTGGAAACCTCTCCCTTTCCCCTCAGTGTGGCTGGCTCAGGAATTCTGGGAGTTGAAGTCCACGAGTCATAAAAGAGCCAAGGTTGCCTACCCCTGCCCTATACCATTTCAGACAGGTGGCTGTCCAAATCTTTACTGAAAGCCTCCAGGGATGAAGACCTACAACTTCTGGAGGCAAGTAGTTCCACTGGTTAATAGTTCTCACCCTGCAATACTGCAACTGCCATAAATACATGCTGGTTGCTGATGTTTTGATTCCATGACCATGGGGATGGTGCA
Source organism: Bothrops alternatus (assembly GCA_034064705.1). Lineage (NCBI taxonomy): Eukaryota > Metazoa > Chordata > Lepidosauria > Squamata > Viperidae > Bothrops > Bothrops alternatus. Next base: position 2,836,597 of record JARGCV010000217.1, read on the forward strand.
TTTTGATTTTGATTCCATGACCATGAAGGATGCTGCATCTGTTGTTAAGTATGAGAACTCGTTGTAAGTCACTGTTTCAGTGCTGTTGTAACTTCAAAGGGTTGCTAAATGAATGGTTGTAAGTTGAGAATTACCTGTATGCTCCACGTAGAAATCCAAGGCCCCTTTGCAATCACAAAATACCTATATTTTTGTTAGGATGGTTCTTCCCCCACAGAGTAGATCCGCAGCTTTGGGAACCTCCCTGATCTTCAGCAGTCAATGGATTCACAAGTGTCTCTGTTGACACCCTTGGCACAAGGAAAGGTAATCCTTGACTTACAACAGTTCATTTAGTTCAAAGTTACAATGGCACCGAAGAAGTGACTTATGACCGTTTTTCACACTTAACAACTGTTGTAGCTTCCCCACGGTCCTGTGTGATCAATATTCAGATACTTGACAACTGACTCGTACTTATGAGTGCCTCAGAGTTATTGGATCACCTTTTGTGACAAGCAAAGTCAAAGGGGAAGCCAGATTCACTTAACAACTGTGTTCCTAACTTAATACCAGCAGTGGTTGACTTAACAACTGTGGCAAGCAAGGTCCTAAAACGGGGCAAAATTCACTTAACAAATATCTCGCTTAACAACAGAAATTTTGGGCTCAGTCGTGGTTGCAATTTGAGGACTACTTGTATACCACAATTATTCCTGAGGCTGTTAGATTGACAATAATTTGCCATATCTGAGGTGCCACTTAACAGGTTCTTCACTTATGGAGTTATTAACAACTTGCAATTTGTTTATTAAACTTCTACCTCAGGATCTTTGGTTAGGGATCATAAAAGATTGTACTAACACTGAGATGACTAATATGTGATAGACTAGAAACAGTGGATAGACTATAGATAAGAGAAACACCAATCAAATAAAGTGTAACAGGCGTACAGTTGAAGCTTGACGTGAGGAGTGAAAAATGTTTACCAGACCAGACGTTTACAAAGATTAATACTTAGTGTTGTATATCAGGTGCTATGATGATTGATGCATACTACTATGATTTTATGTTCAATGTTGATTGTTTTAATAAAAGAATTTTTAATAATAAAAAAAACAACTTGCAATTTGTGAACAAAGGTATTTTAGCAATAATTTCAACTTATTTTTAAACTTTTCATAATATTTTTTATTACTTAATTGGTTCATTCATCACCTTGACAAGGTAGAAAGGAAAATAAACAGCAAAGACCTAATAATTATCTGTTAATAAAATAATGATTATATTAAAATAATCATATTAATATTTTCCACAATTATTTCCATTTTCCATGGTGTGCAAGCCATACACAGATGAAAACCTGCTCCCCATAACATCAAAACCCTTAATCTGATCATTAAGTACAATCACATCGAGGCTGCTTTATATATATTTACTTTTTACAGAGTTTTGTTCAATGTATAGAACAAGAAGGTGAGGTAAAAGCCAAATCGATTGATGAAAAGTACTAATTTATGGATTTTTGCTGTTGAAATAGGATGTGGGAATTCAGGAATGGGGGATAAAAACACAAAAGAAAAAAATGACAGAGAGATTTTTAGAAGCAGCCCTTGTCTAGACCTGACTTTAAAAAAAAAAAAAAGCAATAACGCTTGTCAGCCTTATGACTCATCAAAAGATTTAAACTTTCACAAGCCGAAGTCCCGTGGTTTTGAAGCAGATGGTGAGGAACAAATGATTCTCAATTCCATCTTGACTACTGCAATTCCCGTTTTAATTGTATCTTAGGCAACCGGCTGGATGCCTTTAGATCAAGCAGCCAACTCAGACAAAGCAACAGATCTCGTCAGTTATCTGAAGCTTACAAACAGGGGAAAATGCCGTCTGAAGCCTCCTCCATCACCCTTAAGCTCACTGCTCTCCTCTCCTCACGAATGATTAATAACATCTGGGATCCAAAATGAGTTCAGCTGCAATCTAATAAACTTGGTATCAATTGTGCAGGGCACAAATAACCATGTAATGCAATAACTCTACATGTAGCAGACAAACAGTAGTTTGAACTCAATAGTTCAACCCATGAAGAAATGAGAAGGTGTGAGATTGCTGTGCATAGCCTTAATGTCGTGCGGCAATCACCTGCAGCTTTGTTACCTCTTCCAGGTTTCTCAAGTCGGGGCAGGAGAAGGAATGAAAAGTGGAACAAGGTTGTGTCTTAGGCCCAGTATGCTTCAATATCTTCATCAATAGTTAGGCGAGGGAATAGAAGGGGAATTCATCAAATTTACAGATGACACCAAGTTGACAGGAATAGCCAACACTCCAGAAGATAGGCTCAAGATACAGAAGGATCTGGACAGACTTGAACACTGGGCACTATCTAACAAAATGAAATTCAATGGTGAAACAAGTAAGGTTCTATATTTAGGCAAGAAAAACCACATGCACAGGTATAGTATAGGGGGTACCTTGCTCAATAGTAGCACCTGTGAGAGGGATCTCAGAGTCCTAGTGGACAATCACTTAAATATGAGCTAGCAGTGTGCTGCAGCTGCCAAAAAAAGTCAGAGGGATAGAATCGATCACGTGAAGGGTTAATATCACTTTATAATGCCTCGGTAAGGCCACATTTGGAATACTGCATCCAGTTTTGGTCGCCACGATGTAAAAAAGATGTTGAGACTCTAGAGAGAGTGCAGGGAAGAGCAACAAAGAAGACTGGGGGTCTGGAGGCTAAAATGTATGAAAAACGGTTACAGGAATTGGGTATGTTTAGTTTAATGAAAAGAAGAATTGGAGTGATAGGATAGCAGTGTTTCAATATCTAAGGGGCTGCAACAAAAAAGGGGTCAACTTATTCTCCAAAGCACCTGAAGGCAGAACAAGAAGCAATTATGACCGTTTTCACACTTACAACCATTGCTACATACTCGTGGTCATGTGATCAAAATTCAGACCTCCAACGTCCCTTCCAGCTCTATTCTGTTCTGTTCTGTTCTGTTCTGTTCTGTTCTGTTCTGTTCTCCCACTCATTTTCTCAACAATACCCCCCCTTGCCTACTTTAGCAAAAGAGAAAATGGGTAAGAGGCATGCAAACAGATGGACCGATTTCACAGAAGTGCAGAAAATATGTTGTTGATTGTACATTAATGTTAGATGTGGATATTTCTAGAATGTGGGCACACAATTTTAGTTGCATAAAGAGGGTTTGAAGCCTTTATATGTGTTGAAATTTTGACCCTCTACTAGTCTTTATAAATCTGCTTTCTGGGTACAGCCTTTTCACATTGCTTCAGCATATATTCTCATCTGTCCCTTGGTTTCCAATCTCTCTCTTTTTTCTTTTTCTTTTGGAAATATGTGTAGACAAACTGTAAAATGATTGCTCCATAGTTAATGCTGCATGCAGCACTTAAGACAAAAGGGAAACTCTGTTCATTTGCATAGAGAGTGCAGAGTTAATTGTAATTAACCCAGCTTCTAGAGATGCAGCAGAGGAGAACAGAAAGGAGAAGAAGCAGGAAGAAACAATTATTTGTATTTATTTAATTTTCATTTTTCTATGGCCGCCCATCTCACAAAATAGAACTGTGGGTGGTGTACAATTTAAACAAAATATAATATGAATGGCAATATAAATACTCTGCAATTAAAATATTATTATTATTATTAAAAAGCTTAAAAGGCTAGAAGAGAGCAGTGATGTTATTATTATTAAAAGGTTAAAAGGCCAGGAGAGAGCATTAGCTATTATAAATAGCGTAGCCCCCTTATTAAATCAGAACAAAATAACCCAGTTGGAAGGGATCTTGGAGGTCTTCTAGTCCAACCCCCTGGTCAGGCAGGAAACCCTGTGCCATTTCAGACAATGGTTGTCCAGTCTCTTCTTAAAAACCTCCAGTGTTGTTGGTTGGACAATATTGGAAGAAGGCAGAATTACCATCCATCGAGGAATGGACTTTGAAAGTTATAAATTTGGTGGAAATGGCTAAAGTATCTGCTTATTTGAAAGATCATTCAAATGAAAAATATATGTTGGACTGGAAAAAAATGGATAGACTATATTCAAGGGAAATATCAATCTAAGAAATTGTATTTAGCATATAGTTAAGCTTTTATTAGGATTTATATAATAATTTTGTTTAATTTAGTGGGTTTTCTTCTATTTTACCCTGTATTCACTTTGGAAAGTCGGGGGGGGGGGTTAATAATGTACTCAACTATAATACTTGCAATATATAAGAATGATATATTTATTGATATAAGAGGGGTTGCTCGGGCAGTACCTCTGGACCACATTTGGTGGGGGTGGAGAGTGAGGAGTGAAGGAGTTGAGGGAAGTAGGAAGGTTGTAGGAGAGAAGGGTGGAGAGTGAGGGAGGGAAGAGGGGAAGGGGAGGGAAGTATGAGATAGGGAGGAAGGAAGAGGGGGATGTGGTGGAGGGGGTGCTGTTGAGCAACACCCATAGTTATTTTAAGTATTTTACGTAAGTTATTAAAAGAATGTATGTTTTGTTTTGTCTGGGAGAAAGTTGAAAAAGATTGTATGCAGTTGAGTTGTATTTAATTTAATTTGATTTTTTGTTTACAATTATAAAACTAATAAAATATATATAATTAAAAACCTCCAGTGTTGGAGCACCCACAATTTATGGACGCAAGTCGTTCCACTAATTCATTGTTCTCACTGATGGGAAATTACTCATTAGTTCTAGGTTGCTTCTCTCCTTGATTAGTTTCCATCTGTTGCTTCTTGTCCTACCTTCTGGTACTTTGGAGAATAGGTTGACCTCCTCTTCTTTGTGGCAGCCTCTCAAATACTGGAACACTGCTATCATGTCACCCTTAGTCCTTTTTTTCATTAAATCAATCATATGCAACTCCAGCAACCGTTCTTCATATGTTTTAGCTTCCAGGCCCCTAATCATCATTGTTGCTCTTCTCTGCACTTTTTCTAGAGTCTCAATATCATTTTTATATTGTGACATCGTTCAGGTTTTCTAGCACATGTAAAACTCTGGCAGGGGAATTCTGGGAGTCAAAGTCCAAACCTCTTAAAGTTGTCAAGATTGAGAAAGAATGAATAAGCTTTCCCATTTCTTTAACATTAGCTAGTGTGCAGTGCAGATTTTTCATATTCATAACCCTATTATTAAAATTATTAACCCCCAAAGCCAGGTCTTTGAACCTGATCATAACTTTATATTTTCACCATTGCTAAGATTTACTTTCACTTTGAAACCTCAGCCACCTGCATCTGCTCTAATTTTCTCCAAATTATCCTGCTGTAGATGCTTGGAAAACAGAGGAGAGTTTTTTAAAAACAAGAAACAAAAAAAACCCCTAGGCAAATAGTTACTGTGTTAGTTCTTGAGCAATCTGGCGCCATCCTTTCTCTGCCACCGTTGGTCAAACAATTAGCTACGGCAAATATTTGCTGGTGGAAAAGTGAATATAGAGATAGATGCAACTCCTAGGCTGTTAATGGAGAATTAGTTTCAATGAAAACTAGGCTAAATTAGTCCCCATAAATTATTCATTGGGAATTATTCACTCGGCTGTAGCCAGAAGGCAAAAAAAGATCAAGTAATATGACGTGAGAAAGCAGACTAACTCATTCTCCACTACTTCCCACTACCTGGGAAGATCCTGGAAAAGATAATCAAACAACAAATCAGCAAACACCTAGAGGCAAACAAAGTCATTACTAAAAGCCAACATGGGTTTGTCAAAAGTAGATCATGCCAGACAAATCTTATTGCATTCTTTGACCAAGTGACAAAATTAGTGGATCAGAGGAATGCTGTGGACATAATTTACTTGGACTTCACTAAGGCATTTGATAAAGTAGATCACAACCTACTACTTGACAAGACAAAAAAATGTGGGGTAGACAGCATCACCACAAGATGGATCCATAGCTGGCTGATTGGCCGTACTCAGCAAGTGGTCCTCAATGGAACCGCATCTACATGGAGGGAAGTGTGTAGTGGGATGCCCCATGGCTCTGTTCTGGGCCCAGTGCTCTTCAATATCTTCATCAACAATTTGGATGAGGTGTTAGATGGGGAACTCATCAAATTTGCAGATGACATCAAGCTGGCAGGAATAACCAACACTCCAGAAGACAGGCTAAAGATACAGGAGGACCTGGACAGACTTGAACACTGGGCACTATCTAACAAAATGAAATTCAATGGTGAAAAAAGTAAGGTCCTACATTTAGGCAAGAAAAACCAAATGTACAGATTTAATATAGGGAGTATCTTGCTCAACAGTAGTAACTGTGAAAGGGACCTCAGAGTCCTAGTGGACAATCACCTAAATATGACCCAGCAGTGTGTTGCAGCTGCCAAAAAGGCCAACACAGTGCTAGGCTGCATTAACAGAGGGATAGAATCAAGATCACGTGAAGTATTAATACCACTTTACAATGCCTTGGTAAGGCCACACTTGGAATACTGCCTCCAGTTTTGGTCACCACAATGTAAAAAAGATGTTGAGACTCTAGAAAGAGTACAGAGAAGAGCAACAAAGATGATTAGGGGACTGGAGGCTAAAGCATATAAGGAACAGTTGCTGGAATTGAGTATGTCTAGTTTAATGAAGAGAAGGTCAAGGGGGGGACATGATAGCAGTATTCCAATATCTGAGGGGCTGCCACAAAGAAGAGTGATAGCAGTTGTTAAGTTAGCAACACAGTTGTTAAGAGAATCTGGCTTCCCCATTGACTTTGCTTGTCAGAAGATCGCAAAAGGTGACCTCGCAACCATCATAAATATGTCAGTTTCCAGGTGTCTGAATTTTGATCACATGACCATAGGAGTGCAGCAAACATTGTAAGCATGAGAAACAGTCATAAGTCACTTTTTCTGGGCTGTTGTAACTTCAAATGGACATTAAATGAGCTGTTGTAAGTCGAGGACTATATTAATAGACAAAGCAAAAGAGTCAATAGAATTCAAGGTGGTCTGGATTTAGATCCTTTGTGTCTACAAATGGATTTGAAACTGATGACACATTTGACACCCTCCCCTTAGGTTCAGCCGGTCATCTCCTACATTCTCTTTCTTTTTAAGAGGAAGATGTGGTGGAGGAGGAGGCGGAGGAGGAGGAGGAGGAGGAGGAGGAAATACAGTCCCATCTTTTTAAACTTATCTTTTACATTCACTAATGTGTTCTATTAAGTAAACTAAAGGGTAATGAGCTGAGGGTCATTAACTTACTGGAGGAACAGAATTGTGGTTTGGCATAATTAGCAATTTGGAAACAGTGTATATGGAAAATATGGGACAGCTGCTGCTTTTTGGATGGATGAAATAGTACTTTTTCTACTTTGTGGCTTTCTTGACACAGTGACATTTTCATGGGATAAGACCTCCCAAAGAAAAAAGAGAGTATATATAAGTTTAATGGTATATTATAAGATTAAAATAAAAGAAGGCAATAGAATCCAGAATGAACCAATGTGTCAACCCTACCAATTAGTCTAGACTAGGAGTACATGTCTAAATAAGTTTAAACCTGTCTTTATTGAGATTAGCTTTAATAATAAAAGGGCAGGCAATGGCTCAGGGGGTAAAGATGCTGAGCTTGTAAGCTAGAAATCTGACAGCCCGAGTTTGAGAACCGAGTGCCATGCAATGGGATGAGCTCCTATTATTTGCTCCAGCTTCTGCCCATCTAGCAGTTTGAAAACATGCAAATGGGAGTAGGTAAATAGGTACCACTCCAGTGGGAAGGTAACATCATTCCATATGCCTTGCTGTATAGTCATGCTGATCACACAACAGCTTGCCTCCAGAAGTTGTGGATGCTCCATCACTGGAGGTTTTTAAGAAGAGACTGGACAGTCACTTGTCACAAATGGTATAGGTTCTCTTGCTTGATTGGATTAGAACAGCGGTTCTCAACCTTTTCCGGGGCTCGACCCCGGCCCGCATTGCACAAAAAAAATGGCGGGCCCACACCGCGCATGTGTGGCGCGACGGGGCACATTGCGCATGTGCGGTGCGACGGCCCGCATTGCGATAGAAAAAAATGGCCGACAAAAAAAATGGCGGACTGCGGTGATTGGCGACCCCCATGAAATGGTCGTTCGACCCCAAATGGGGTTGCGACCCACAGGTTGAGAACCGCTGGATTAGAAGATCTCCACAGTCGCTCCCAACTCTATTCTGATTGATTGATTGAACTCATGGCCCAATAGTGGGTCACAACCCAGGGATTGGAGACCCCTGGACTAGAAGACCTCTGAGGCCACTTCTATCTCTATGATTCCTTGATTGTGCTGTTCATTCCGTCCCCCCAGCTCCACTCTTTTTAACCCAGTGAATAGGTATTTATTATTAAATTTATATGCTGACCATCTCAGTGAATGTTCTGAATACAGGTAGCCCTTGACTTGTAACAATTCATTTAGTGACCGTTCAGAATTACAATACCATTGAAAAATACCATTCGGCTGTGGCGAGGAGGACATTTGCCCAGGTTCGCCTGGTGCACCAGTTGCGGCCCTATTTGGACCGGGAGTCTCTTCTCACAGTCACTCATGCCCTTATCACCTCGAGGCTCGACTACTGCAATGCTCTCTACATGGGGCTACCTTTGAAAAACGTTCGGAGACTTCAGGTAGTGCAGAATGCAGCCGCGCGAGCAGTGTTGGGCTTGCCCAGAAATGCCCACATTTCGGCATCACTCCGCGAGCTGCATTGGCTGCCAATTGGTCTCCGAACCCAATTCAAAGTGTTGGTTATGACCTATAAAGCCTTACATGGCATCGGACCAGGTTACTTACGGGACCGCCTGCTGCCTCACGAAACCCAGCGACCGGTTAGGGCCCACAGAGTCGGCCTTCTCCAGGTCCCGTCAGCCAGACAGTGTCGCCTGGCGGGGCCTAGGGGAAGAGCCTTCTCTGTTGCGGCCCCGGCCCTCTGGAACCAACTCCCCCCGGAGATCCGTATCGCCCCCACCCTCTCCGCCTTTCGTAAACTGCTTAAAACACACCTCTGCCGGCAGGCCTGGGGCAGTTAACATCTTGCCCCTAGCCAGTGTATGTTTGTGTGTATGTTTGTTGAATGATTGGTTTTCTTTTAATTTAGGGGTTTTTATATATGTATTTTAACTGGTGATTTTTATTTATGTTGTGAGCCGCCCTGAGTTCTCCGGAATAGGGCGGCATAGAAGTCAAATCAAATAAATAAATAAAATAAATAAAAATGACTTGTGATGGATTTTCACACTGATAACCATTGCAACATTCCCATGCTCACATGTCCTGGGATCACCTTTGGTAATCTTCTGACAAGCAATGTCAATGGGGAAGGCAGATTCGCTTAACAATTGTGTTATTAATTTAACAAGTGCAGTGATTCACTTAACAACCGTAGCAAGAAAAGTCGTAAAATGGGGCAAATGTTTCGCTTAGCAACAGAAATTTTGCACTACCTGTATTACCTTCTTTTTTAGGGCTTAAAAAATATTTCAGCACCTTTTGCCCCAGGTGATGGTTTTTTCATATATTGCTTTATTTTCCTTCTAGGAAGGACCTCCTTATCAAAGCAAAGCAAACTGAATTCCTTGCATATGCCTCATAATTCCCCATAGCTGATCCATCATTATATTTCAGCTGTATTTTTAATTGCAGTGAACAGAACAATATGGTTTGCCTGTTGGATGTTTCTTTACTTTGTCACTGTAAATAACAGGTGAGACAATTATATATGGTAAATATACACAGTTAGTCACGGACAGACTGTTCAGATTTAGTGGAAGCAATTCTGATTTGGGGAGTAATAATATTCATGAATCCATCAGAACCAAGCCAGGCAATTTGGACTTTCTTAATTCTTTGAAGTGAATATTTTTGGACTCTCTAAATATTTGTGCTATTATCTATTATCTTCTTTAGAAGCCCCATCTGGTTTTACAGAATTATAGAGTAACAGATTTGGAAGGGATCTTAGAAGACTTCTAGTCCAACCCCTGCATCTGCTTCTGCTCTGGCTGTAGATACATAGAGAGCTGGCGCATCGGAGAGACAAATAGAATGATAGACAAAAGGAAGCCATTTCTAGGGCTGGAGGAAACAACTCTCCATCCAGGAAGTTTTCCAAATCCAGGTTGCAGCAACATCCTTGACCAGACATAACACCAATGGCTTCCACCACTTTCTCACCTGCTCCTTTGCTTCATAGTTTATTGCCAACTCTCTCTAGCTAGGAAGCAGTTTCTATTCTGGCCAGGTATTTTAATAATGTACATAAGAACATAAGAAGAGCCATGCTGAATCAGGCCAAAGCCCATCGAGTCCAGCATTCTGTGTCACACAGTGGCCCACCAATTGTACATGGGGATCTTGAGCAGAAAGAGAAGGCAAAACCCTCCCTTTCCCTTGACCCCCAACAAATGGTACTCAAGGGAATCCTGCCTGCCTCAACCAACATAGAGGCAGCACATGGACATCCGTTTTAATAACCATCGATACACTTGGCATCCATGAATCTATCTAGCCCTGCCTTGAAGCTGTCAAGGCTGACAGCTGTCACGACCCCTTCTGGAAGTGAATTCCATAAATCAACGACCCTCTGGGTGAAGAAATATTTCCTTTTATTTGTCCTCACTTTCTTAGCTATGAGCTTTAGGGAGTGCCCCCTTGTCCTGGTATTGTGTGATAGAGAAAAGAATTTTTCTCTATCCACCTTTTCTATCCCATGTAGGAAGTAATTTTTCGCTATCCACCTTTTCTATCCCATGTAGGAAGTAATACTCCCAGCTCTTTATGTATTGGCCTCAGATTCTGCTTAAATGCTAGCACAGGTAGTCCTTGAATTATAACAATTTGTTTAAGTGACTGTTTGAAGTTACAACAGTGCTGAAAAAAAAGTGACGTACGACCATTTTTCATACATATGATGGTTGCGGCATGATCAAAAATCAGACCTTTGCCAACTGACTCATATTTATGACGGTTGCAATGTCCAAAGTCGGGTGATCGCTTTTTGCAACCTTCTGGCAAACAAAGTCTATGGGAAAAATCCAGATTCACTTAACAACCGTGTTGCTAACTTAGCAACTTAACAGAGATTCGCTTAACAAACGTGACAAGGAAACTCACCTAACTAATATCTCACTTAGCAACAGAAATGTTGCACTCCATTGTGGTCATAAGTTGAGGACTATCTGTATTTCCATTACCAGATGTTTCTTCCTCTTCCATTTGTTTTTTAACCGATGTTTCCTTAGCTGCTTCCTGTTCTTCTTGGGCACCTGACGAGTAGGAAGATGAGTGAGACATTCTAAAAATATCTGAAAAGGTTATCAATGTCTGCTATTTTAAACAGGGGTGCACTTTTTTTGGTTTGACCCACATTTGCCCTTTGATAGCATCTCAATGGTTATGCTCTAAAAACAGACGGGGCCAGGAAAATATTAAATTAAACCTAGTTTAATTCCAAGTAATTAAAATTAAATGTCCATGATGAAATACACAATTAATATGATTTCTCCCTATGTATTTAATCATTTCCCATTTCTACCGCATTAAAAAAGATAATGTGATAGCAATTACTGTAGCAGCCTTGGAGTGTGTTACCCAAGGAATCTCCAGCCTTTTCAGACCGGCGCACCAAATTATCCGAGGTATTATTTCTTTTTATGGAAATAATTTATTTCTGAAGAGCAGAGCTTTAACTATAATGACTCTAGTCATATTCCTACATCAATATAAAACCATATTCTCTGTATATTTGTTTTAATGTTCTGCTGTAAGTACAAAGATGCTTTTTCATGAGGCAACTGGATTTCTTGTTTTTCTTTGAAGTTGTTTCACTTCTCATCCAAGAAGCTTCTTCAGCTCTGATTGGATGGTGGGGCGTGGAAGGAAGGTTACAACATCATCTATCTCCAGTCTACAACACAATCCTTTCTGCAGTTCCAAGAAGGCTCCACATCCTATTTGCACTCCTCAGGAGACCCCGAGGACACGGATAAACCTCCAGGGGGTCTCAGTGACAAGAGTGCAAATGACCAGCTGTCTGCAAGGAGTATAAATCCTTCCATTCCCCAGCATCCAGTCAGAGCTGAAGAAGCTTCTTGGATGAGAAGCAAAATGTCTTCAAAGACAAGTCCAGTTGCTTCTTGAAACAAGCACCTTTGGGATAACTGTGACCTGGATGACTGAGAATCTCCATAGACGTTCTGTTGTAAGGTGTTTTATGGTATTTAATTGATGTTTCACTGGAATAATACTTATTGTGCCTAATATCCAGGTTCTCCTGCAGTCAACTTCTTAAGATTCGGAAACCTCACTGATGCTGAAAGCTTGATAAATCTAACACATCATATTTGAAAAAGAAAAAATCTCTTTTTGTTTCTAAGATATGGAATGGTATTATTTCTTGCCTATTGAAATGGGATTCTTCAGGTAGTTGTTTGTGCATTGGTTCAGAAATACAAGTGCTCCTTGTTTAAGGACCACTTACTCAGCCATTATCCAAAGTTATGATGACATTGAATGAGTGGTAGTTACGATCAGTCCTTGTACTTCTGGCCATTGCAGAATGCCATAGTCATGCAATCATGACTACCTTCCCTGCTGGTTTATGATAAACAAAGTCAGAGGGGAAGCTGGAAGGAAGTTGCACGTTGTGGAAGTTGCCCTTAATGACCTGCACAATCCTCCCTTAACACTGACAAGTGGGACTGCTGGTCAAATGTTTTTCAACTTATAACCATATCACTTAGCAACAGAATTTACAGTCCCAATTAAACATTCCAACTGTTAAATGAGGACTACTTGTTGTACTATCTTTGGATTGTGCTTCCTAAAAAGGGATAAATTTTAATTCCTAAGCCTGCAAGGCATTATCATTATTAAAGGTAACAGTTCGAATAGCACAGCACAGCACTGCGCAGCACAGCACAGCACAGCACAGCACAGCACAGCACAGCACAGCACAGCACAGCACAGCACAGCACAGCACAGCACAGCACAGCACAGCACAGAAACAATGTCGTCTGGCGGGCCCTAGGGGGAGGGCTTTCTCTGTTGTGGCGCCCGCCCTCTGGAACCAACTGCCTCCTGAAGTCCGCGTTTCTCCAACTCTCCCGGCCTTCCGGAAAAACCTAAAGACTCATCTTTGCCAGCAAGACTGGGGATGATTGTGGTTGATTGTTGTATTGAATGTGTGTTTATTGGTTTTTAGATATCTTGTTTGGGTTTTTTTTAATATTGTAATTCTTTGTTATGTACATGTTGTTAGCCGCTCCGAGTCCCCGGAGAGGAGCGGCATACAAACCCAAATAAACAAACAAATAAACAGAACAGCACAGCACAGAACAGAACAGAACAGAACACTTTATTGGCCAAATGTGATTGGGCACAGAAGGAATTTATCTCCAGTGTACATACTAACTATGTACAGTGTACATAGCTCTCAACGTACTTACAAACAACAAAGTAATATACTCATAAGATACCAATAAGAAAAGGCAGTAGGAAGGATAAGAAGGATAATAGTAATACAGCCATACTATATGGGTAAATGTCCTTAAAAATAAGACAGTACTGTGAGAATTAGGTGTTCAGCTTATATATGGGTATACCTCAAGTCATGCCTATAACTCCTCTATTTTGAGAGCAATCAATGATTTCCAGTTGGCTTTCAAGCACAATGCAAGATGTTGGTTGTCAACCTACAATTTCTTCCTAGAGCATACCCACCTTTTTGTAATATCATTTGGCCACATGCTAATTGTTCAATTATAGTTTGTCACTTAAATGAGCCTTCTTGGTAATTTCCCTCTCTTCTGGAGAATATAGTATCCCTTCTGCCCAATGTCTATGAGTTAGGGTTAGGGTTAGGGTCAGTTATCCAGGTCATGGTTGTGCCAATGGAAGAATTTATATTCTTTGCAATCCTCTGCTCATCAGCACTCCCTCTGAGAGTCACTAAGGCTACTTGGGGACTTGTTTACTCACAATCCTTTCAGCAGTTCCAAGAAGGTTCCACACCCATTTGCACTATTCAGCTGAACTCCAAGTTTCCTCAACGACTCCCCGAAAGAGTGCTAAGGACCAGAAGACTGCAAGGAACATAAATCCTTCCATTCCCCACCATTCAGGCAGAACTGAAGAAGCAAAACATTTTCAATGGAAAAAAAACAAAGAAAGTCCAGTTGCCTCTTGAAAAAGCATCATTGGGATCCCTTCTGCCTGCAAGTTTTGAATAGCTCCTTTTTCCTAGTTTTCAAAATACCTGGTTATTCAATTGAGCCTTGTGGACCAGACTTATTACATTATTACATTCTTTCCAAGACCATGAATCAATTTGATTTTTATCCTGAAGGATGATTCCCAGTTTTTGTATGGCTACCTACAACATATGATTCTAATTTTGAAATTTGACTTTTTTAACTGCTTTAATTATGGAATTGGGGAGTTGTACACCACTCGGGTTATTGATTTGATTTGATTTGATTTATACAGCCATCTCCCATATCCAGAAATGCAAAGAATTGTTTCTCTACTTTCTCTGCTCATAAATTTGGAGAACGTCTACCGAGATATTATGAAACCAAACAAGAGAAGGGGAAATATGTAACATTAAAAGAAAGATGAATTTTCTTGGAGAGAAAAAAAATGGCAATTGGTTATAATGACATTTGTGAGACAGTTAGTCCTTGAAGTATGACATAGAACATAGAATAATAGAGTTGAAAGGGACCTTGGAGGTCTTCTAGTCCAACTCCTTGCTCAAGCAGGAGACCCTATACCAGTTCAGAGAAATGGTGGTCCAATGTCTTCTTGAAAGCCTCCAATGATGGAGCACCCACAACTTTGAAAGGCAATCTATTCCATTGATTGATTGCTCTAACCATTAGGAATGTTCTCCTTAGTTCTAAGTTGCTTCCCCAGATTTACATTAAGCCTACTTAACAACTGTATGAATTGCTTTACAAGTGCAGCAAAAGGGTCAAAATCGAGCACAACTCACTTAATGATCGTATCGCTTAGCAATGGAAGTTCCACTCCCAACTGTCATGGTAAGTCAAGGACTATCTGTACAAGGTTGTTTACTGAGGTCTTACTACTCCTTGTAGAAACACAACAGCTAGGATGTTTACCAGGGGTTGGCTAATAAATCCTTGATCATGTTTATTCAAAAAGGTTTCCAAAGGGCCTGGACTGAGTTGAAAGCAGACTTTACTACATATATGCATATATACAATCCAAACTCCTTCATAAGATTCTTGTTGGGTTTGGACTGGAAGATTGGATATCTGATTCCTGAGAGCCAGATTGGTCTAGACTCTAGTGGTTAAGGCACCAGGCTAGAAATCTGGAGTCTGTGAGTTCTAGTCCCACCTTAGGCCTGAAAGTTGATTGGATGACTTTGGGCCAGTAACCAGGAGAGTGTGAGGTCTATTCCCGCCTTAGGTAGGCAGTTAATTGGATGACTTTGGACCAGTCACTCTTTCTCAGCTCACATGTCAGGTTTGGGCAACAAGCTGATTAGTCAATTCCTGTTGCAACCAATGGACCAACATTTATTTGATGGGGGGGGGAAAAGACTCTTCACTTGCAGGAAAACAAAAGAAAGAAAGAAAGAAAGAAAGAAAGAAAGAAAGAAAGAAAGAAAGAAAGAAAGAAAGAAAGAAAGAGAGAGAGAGAGAGAGAGAGAAAGA
Source organism: Bothrops alternatus (assembly GCA_034064705.1). Lineage (NCBI taxonomy): Eukaryota > Metazoa > Chordata > Lepidosauria > Squamata > Viperidae > Bothrops > Bothrops alternatus. The sequence continues at coordinate 2,852,266 of JARGCV010000217.1, forward strand.
GAAAGAGAAAGAAAGAAGAAAGAGAGAAAGAAAGAAAGAGAGAGAGAAAGAAAACAAATGAAAGAAAGAAAGAAAGAGAGAGAGAAAGAAAGAGAGAAAGAGAAAGAAAAAAGAAAGAAAGAGAGAGAGAAAGAAAGAGAGAAAGAAAGAAAGAAAGAAAGAAAGAAAGAGAAAGAAAGAAAGAGAGAAAGAGAAAGAAAGAAAGAAAGAAAGAGAGAGAGAGAAAGAAAGAGAAAGAAAGAAAGAGAGAAAGAAAGAAAGAAAACAAATGAAAGAAAGAAAGAGAGAGAGAGAAAGAAAGAAAGAGAAAGAGAGAAAGAAAGAAAGAAGAAAGAGAGAGAGAAAGAGAGAGAGAGAGAAAGAAAGAGAGAGAGAGAAAGAGAAAGAGAGAAAGAGAAAGAAAGAAAGAAAGAAAGAAAGAAAAAAAGAAAGAAAGAAAGAAAGAAAGAAGGGAGGGAGGGAGGGAGGGAGGGAATAGCTACGCAGATGTACATCCTCAAGCTGAATCCCTGGAGGGGATGTCCTGGAGCCTACATTCTAGTTCAGTGTTACCCAACCCTGCCAACTTTGAAGATGTCTGGACTTCAGTTTCCAGAATCCCCCAGCCAGCATGCTTAATCTTAAAAGTTGCCAAGGTTGAGAAACACTATTCTAAGTTGGTTAAAACCTGCTGAGCTACAAAATATTTCAAAAGGCCAAATGCACATTCCTGGATTCCCTGATTCCCTGGGGAACAATTACCTCCCAAAGACATTTTGCAGTTGGGTAGAGAGGTGGTTGTAAAACAAACAAACACACACACACACACACACACACACACACACACAGACACACACACACAAAGAGGAAAGATTCTCCTTTTAATTTTATTGCGAATGCTTCCTTTTCATTCCCTCTGTCCTTCATTCTTCTCGGTCTCTTGAGGATGCTGACTTTGTTACTGGCAGAGGCAACAAAAGATGCCCATTTGTCAGCCTGTTATCTTGGCTAGTTTCTTCACACTGTTCTGTTTTTATTTCTATTTTATATAAAAAGAAGAAAGACTGCACAAAGGTCCAAGTCACCTATTTCATGCTGAAAAGTTTCAGCCTTTCTGCAAAAACTGTCAACATCCCTTGTCTTTTTACTCATAACAACAATATCTCAGTAATCATAAGTCTTTTTTTTCCAGCTAGCAACAATTGCAATTGAGATATCTTGTGCAATCTGGCAATTGTGTTGAGAAACAACAGTAGTAACTATAAGATTTTTTTTTAAGATTGATTTGATGGCCAATTCTTTTTGTTCTCCTTTTATTTTCTGGGCTTTAGCCATTAATGCTAATAGCAGAACAAGAATAATTCCTGTTTCCTAATATAGATCTCACATTGTATTCAAATGGACCCCCACTTTTTTTTTTTTACTCTTTTTGTAAAAGATGTGGAGTCTGCTAAAAACAGACTCTGTTTCGTTTCCTTCTTAGCAAAACAGATTTCCAATTTGTCAATCCACTATCCAGATTTTAAATGGAATATCTGGAGGTAAGTTTACCAGTTCATTTAGGGACAAACAGTGGTGGGATTTATAACAAGCCAGAATCATGCACTAAGGTTCCCACCACTTCGGCAGAACCGGTAGCTAATTTTTTGTTGCCCAGGCCCAGAATGGACTTCCGGAAGTGGCATCCACATAGAGAACCGGTTGTTCACCTATTTGAATCCCACCACTGGGAAAAAAGGTATGATCTCTTAAGTGAGAAAATGCTGCAATTGTAAAAAAAACAGCCTTAGTGCATAATCCTGGCTTGTTATAAATATGCAAGGAATATTTGCTCAGAAAAGAAATAAAAAGCAAGGTGTTTTTTTTTCCTTTTCTAGGAGCAAAGAATGTTAGCTGGATTTGCACTCCTGATAGCAATGATGTATGTATTCCTCAGAATAATAATATAAAAAAAACCCCCTCAAGTCAGATTCCTTGGCAAAATTCTTTTATATCCTTAATCTGCGGTCAGAGAAACTGGGGAAATAATTGCATTGAGTTTCTCCAGAGACACTATAAGTTGGCTGGCAATTACGTGGGAGGGAGCCCACCATAACAACAGCTATACTTTTCTTTCTATTTCCTAAGCTCTTTTATTATCTTGTATTTTTGCTCCCCTCCTGAGGAAATAGACGCTACAGAAACATGATGAAAACTTAAGAGAAAAATAGCCTTTTTTAAATTTAGACTAAGAGAAAAATACCAGCTATGGTTTTCTTGATGATAAATTTCATTAAGTTTCTTAATTTCATCTTCATTCATGTTCATGTTTGTTAATTTATTCTGATCTGTTTCCAAAGAGAGAGAGGGTTGATAGAGATGATAGATTAATACAATAGATAGTAATTGTTATGTCTGGCCTCTCTCAGCTCATTAAAATCCACGTAAATATGTCTTTAAGAGGTTTATTTAACACATTTCAAAAGGATTCATTTCAAAGCAAGCTGCTGGCATTATGTTGGCCTGAACGGCCAAATCAGATCTATGTACATTTAGATTAAACATGCTCTCCTCCCACATTCCAATTACTCACTCTTTCTTTATCACATTGTCCAAGACCTCATTATTCTTCGGTAGGTTTTCAAAACACCAGAAAACTGAGTTCCAAAGCACTGCCAAAGTTTTCAGCCCACTCCTTGATTAACGTTGCTCGTGACAAAGGCGTAGTCTTTCTTTCCCCTTCTAATATAGTGTCCGATACGTCACTTCCCCAATTACTTCCTTTTTCCAGTTAACTGACACCTTCGCTTATCAAACCTTCGGAACCTCGGATCAATCCATTTATCCTCTTGTTCTAAATCTGACTCATCATTTTGAGAGTCTGATTCAGAATGCATACAAAGCTCCTCATTGTCTATCTCAGCTGCCGGGAGGGGAAACCACCCAGAGGGGCCTGGCTGCTGATCCTCGGCTGCCGGGAGGGGAAACCACCCAGAGGGGCCTGGCTGCTGATCCTCGGCTGCCGGGAGGGAAAAACACCCAGAGGGACCTGGCTGCTGATCCTCATCCTCTGATACTTCCCAAGCTGGTCTAGGGACACTCACAACAGTAGTAATAATAATAATAATAATAATAATAATAATAATAATAATAATAATAATAATAATAATAATAATAATAATAATAATAATAATAATAATAATAATAATAATAATAATAATAAGTTGGAAGGGATCTTGGAGGTTATCTAGTCCAACCCCCTGCTCAGGCAGGAAACCCTACACCATTTCGGACAATTGGCTGTCCAATCTCTTCTTAAAAACTTCCAGTGTTGGAGCATTCACCGCTTCTGGAGGCAGGTTGTTAGCAAATCTCCACTGTGATTTATACTACTTGCCTAAAAAAGTAATTACCCAAATGATACAAATATGTCATTTGCATTTTCACTGATATAATATCAACATTATGCAAATGTCAGAAATGAATTGTAAATTTATGTAAAATTTACATGCTGTCATTAGACAAATGATGTAAGTCCAATGATAACTTACTCTGGTTCTTCCTGCATTATACTCAATCAGTCTATTAAAATGAAAGTTTTGCTGAAATAAAATAAAACACACTTCAGGCATGGAACCATGTGACCTATTCAACTACAACTGCCAATTCAAATTCTCTCACAAATGTTCTAATTGTATCCTGGAGCTTGGTGGTGATGGTGGTGTATGAAAATGGGACATGCCAGGTTGCTGCTGCCTCTTTGCCCCCAGCCCCACCCACCACCACCGCCGAATGGCCCAAATACTGCCGCTGCTGAATGGTCCATGGTGGCAAGGGATATAATAATAATAATAATAATAATAATAATAATAATAATAATAATAATAATAATAATAATAATAATAATAATAATAATAATAATAATAATAGATAGGGAGATAGATAGATAGATAGATAGATAGATAGATAGATAGATAGATAGATAGATAGATAGATAGATAGATAGATAGACAGACAGACAGACAGACAGACAGACAGACAGACAGACAGACAGACAGACAGACAGACAGATGATAGAGATGATAGACTGAGTTGATAGAATAGAGAGAGAGAGATGATAAAGAGAGAGGGTGTGTGTGTTGCTTTCTGTCTTGAATTCAGCCAGTTGGCTTAGATCAGGGGTGTCAAACTGCCGGCCCGTGGGCTGGACGTGTCAGGGGGAAACCTCACCCACCCCATTCGTGCAGTCTAGGTTCAGATGGGAGAGAGGGTATATGAAATATCAATTGTATGAAGTGGGTAGAATTGCATTATGCATGTGGGTGGGGTCAGGATTTCTTCTTCTTCTTCGGGTGCAACTTTCTTGCTTTTTATGCTTGCCTTAAAATTCTAGCACAATTGTGACCATTTTATTATGTTTTGGTTCCTGCTTCACACAATCTATTTTGAGCTCTGTCTCTGCTTACAGTGGCGCACTCAGATAGGGTTTGGAGGCTGCAGGAAAAAAAAATATTCATCGCTATGTCTAAGCTTGGAGGTCGCGTTATCTACACTCACTAACGATGTGAGGAGGACACATCTGAATTTGCCCTTATAACAATGTCAAAAGAAGAAAAGTTTGCTCCTATACTATTAGCCCCTTTTAAATAAATAAATACATTCAAGGTTTTTGAGGAGAATAATCTCAAGACCACACTTGGAATATTGCGTTCAGTTTTAGTCACCACGATATAAAAAAAAGAGGATTAGGGGACTGGAGGCTAAAATATAAGAACAGTTGCAGGAATTGAGCATGTCTCGTTTAACAAAGAGAAGGACGAGGGGGGACATGATAGCAGTGTTCCAATATCTCAGGGGCTACCACAAAGAAGAGGGAGTCAAGCTATTCTCCAAAGCACCTGAAGGCAGGATAAGAAGCAATGGATGGGAACTAATCAAGGAGAGAACCAGCCTAGAACTAAGGAGAAACTTCCTGATAGTTAGAACAATTAACTGGTGGAACAGCTTGTCTTCAAAAGTTGTGAGTGCTCCATCACTGGAGGCTTTTAAAAAGAGACTGGACCACCATTTTCTAACGTGTTATAGGGTCTCCTGCCTGAGCAGAGGGTTGGACTAGAAGACCTCCAAGATTCCTTCCAACTCTGTTATTCTGTTCTGTTCTCTCCATGCCGAAAAATAGGATCTGTGAAACTTTCACAGATGAAAGTGAAACAGTGGAATGGAAGAAATCAGATTTCAAAAAATCAGGCATTCTAAAGGCAATCTGCACCTACATTCTGCCTTATCTCCTTCCTGGATTCTTTAAGTCAGTTGAAATAATATCTACACCAGAAAAACCAGAATGGATCCTAGGGTCAGAGTTGAAAGTAATTGCTTTCCGTTTTGTCACTGCTTGGAGATGGGAGAATTAACATTGTCCCAGAGCTGTATCCTTGCCACTCTTAAAAACACATTTATGCAGACAGGCTTGGGGCGTGTGAGCTGCGCTCTGCCCCTGGGCCTTTGATTGGGATTGTATGTTGTATGAGTGGTAATAGTTATATAGTTTTTATATTGTATATTACTATTTTAATTGATTTATATTTTTGTACTTGTATTTTTGCTGTGAGCCGCCCTGAGTCTGGGGAGAAGGGCGGCATATAAGTCAAAATAAATAAATAAATAATGATAAAGTTTATCAGAACACAAATAAGGCCCTCCTTGATAACTTGAATGGATGTGTACACTAACTGTGAACCACAACTTGAAAGATGCAGAAGATTTAACCAGGTGCTATAAGATTTGTTCTACATCCTAACAACCACAATCAGAGTAGTAATTTTGTCTTTTAGGAATCAGTACTGTTTGGATCTTATTGATTTGAAATTGATTTCATCTGTGGGACTTAAAATCAACATTTACTCCAGATCAAAGCTGTACTTCTACCTAGTCCAGGGGTAGGCAACCTTGGCTCTTTTATGACTCGTGGACTTCAACTCCCAGAATTCCTGAGCCAGCCACACTGAGGGGAAAGGGACAGGTTTCCAAGCTGAGCCATGCTGGCTCAGGAATTCTGGGAGTTGAAGTCCACGAGTCATAAAAGAGCCAAGGTTGCCTACCCCTGACCTAGTCAAATACAGATAGTCCTTAACTTACAACCATTTACTTAGCAACTGGTCCAAGTTAGAACGGCACTAACAAAAGTGACTTATGACTGATCCTCACACACACAACTGTTGTAGCACCCCCAAGATCACATGGTCAAAATTCAGGCAATGGCATTTATTTACTATGGTGGCAGCATCTCAGTATCATGAGCTCACCATTTGTGACCTTCCCAGCTGGCTTATGAGAAGGTCAAGTAGAGTCTGTTCTAGTCTTTCTTTTCTTTCAGAAATGTAAAGTTCACAGAAGGGACCTTGGGAACTGAAAGGTTTTCAATTTTATTTCTTTTTTTGTAGATTATTTTATTATTATTATTATTATTATTTATTAAATTTCTATGCCGCCCTATTCCGGGAACTCAGGGCGGCTTACAGCATAAATAGAAATCCAATACAAACTAAATAGTACATTTATAAAAATAAATATATAAAAAGAAGAACCCCTAAATTAAGAACCATTCATTCAGCAAACATACACACAGACATACACTGGCTAGGGGCAAGATTTCAACCGCCCCAGGCCTGCCGGCAGAGATGGGTCTTTAGTAGTTTACGAAAGGCGGAGAGGGTGGGGGCGATACGGATCTCCGGGGGGAGTTGATTCCAGAGGGCCGGGGCCGCAACAGAAAAGGCCCTTCCCCTAGGCCCCGCCAGGCGACACTGTCTAGCCGACGGGACCTGGAGAAGGCCGACTCTGTGGGCCCTAACCGGTCGCTGGGTTTCGTGAGGCAGCAGGCGGTCTCGTAAGTAACCTGGTCCGATGCCATGTAGGGCTTTATAGGTCATAACCAACACTTTGAATAAAAGCAAAAGTCTCCAATAGAGATAGGAAAATTTTTAGTCCCCAGGTTTCAGAAACATATAAATCCAATTAAATTAAAGTTGTTCTTTTTAATGCTTTGGTTCCCCTGGGTAGTCAGATGCTGCTAATCTTAGAGGGTGGGATAGAAATTCCCTTCCCTTTCTCCTCACAGGGGGAAGATATTTCAAACAGCCACTACAGGAAAAGAAGGTACTTGGGGCAAAGAGAAGATCAGATCTCACCCAGTTTCTTCCACGTTGCTTTCAAAGTGCTTGATAGTAGATTTGACATCGGCTGTTTGCAGCCTAATGCTGAGCCATATTACTATGGCCAGTCTTTTCTCCGCCAGTTTGGAGGGCTGCCCCAGATCAAGTGGGAGGGCTGCTGCCCTCCCGTGACCAAGCAGGGATTCCCTCCTTGCTCGTTGCCCCTACAGGGCGACTTTTGACCCTTTCCAGAGTCCCCCAGTGGAGGAAAATCAGACGTGGAAGATGGAGTCACCTTCGAAGCAGCTGCAGCAGCCGCATCGGCAAACCGGAAGTCAGGAAATTGAAAGATTTTGAAGGGATCTTATTCTGCTTATGATTTTATTATGCTTAAGCTTGATATTAGTGGTGTTAGTTTGTAGCCATTTTATATTTGTTTTTATATGCAAGGAGCCTTATAGATAGAAGCAAGTGTTTTATGAATATTGAAAAAGTAAATGTCTCATGCTAAATATACAGGAGATTGCTTACATGAAAGGAGCAAGGTAAGATTCAGCAAGGACCTGGAAATAGGGAAAGGGAAGGTGAGCTAGCCTGGATTGATGTGTATGAGTCATCACAGAATTTTTCTGTGCTTCCTTGCTCCTGGTACAGAGACTTGAATCTCTTTGTTCTGAAAAGGTATAAAAAGTGGAAGAAGTCTTTTTGGGTGTGCCTTCATCCCTCTAAGCAGCCACAAAGAGGGCTGTCTTGGCCAAAATAAAGTTGTTTTCTTGCTGAAACCTCAGCTCAAGAGTTTCTTTGGCTCTTCAGAATTCCTGAGTAGCACAGGGAAATTTGTGAGGTTAACAGGAGAACCTTATAGTTTAAAAAGAGCACTTTGAAGGAAGCTTTGGATTCTCAGTGATACCCGAGTCCGAATCAACTTATGCTCAAGCAATTAAGACCTGCAGACATCGTATTTAGGTTCTCTAGCTAAATGCGGCTTTATCACTGGGATCAATATGCTCATTAAATCTACATAAACATATTATGAGACAAATGTGTGTAAGGGGAAAAAAACTGTTTTAGAAGGCAACATCTTCTACCAAAAAAGCATTTTGAGGAGGTCAGCACTAGGCCTAGCATTGGTGAGGGTGAAAAGTTACCTGAGGTTGCAGATGCAGGCAAGATAACAGGGGACAGAAGCTCAGCCATTTTCCTCCTGAACCTCCGAACAGTTTCTCTCTTTTGGAGAACACAACACACAATAATATGTGCCATCCAGCCTCCTGCTAAACTAGAATGCTGCTTTCACTCAGAGAATAGAAACTTATCCTTTTACCAAAATTGGATAAAAATGCCAGTCATATTTGTTGGATACCGTCTTGTCCGATGTGTCAAGTAATAAAATACCTGGCCCTGGGAATGTCTTATTTTCCAATTCTCAGCTAGATTTTCCAAAGCACCTGAAGGCAGGACAAGAAGCAATTGATGGAAACTGATCAAGGAGACAAGCAACCTAGAACTAAAGAGAAATTTCCTGACAGTCAGAACAATTAATCAGAGGGATGATTTGCCTTCAGAAGTTTGTGGATGCTCTAACACTGGAAGTTTTTAAGAAGAGATTGGACAAACATTTGTCTGAAATGGTATTATGGTCTCTTGCCTGAGCAGAGGGTTGCACTAGAAGACCCTGTTATTCTGTTAGATTCTGTAGGTGCCTTTTTTTTAATGTACTTCTTTCCTAAAAGATTTCTCTATATTAAAAAAAAATCCTGCATATTTGCTGTAGTTAAATCATTATTTCTCTAATTTATCAATCTCCAGAGTTTTTGTTGTATATCTTGTCTTATAAATTTCACAAGGTTTTTATTTATCTTTAGAGTAAAAAGGGCCTTTTTAAAATTAAAATGTAATTTGGTTACAGGTTAAAACAGACGACAAAATCATTTCAAAATATTACAGAGTTGACTCAGTCTGACATAGCATTCGTTCAGCCAAATGACTAACCTATTTCTTTATTATGGCCTGTAATATATTTCCCTAACACATTTATCAGACTTGTACAAAAGCAAAAATATTTTTTCCTCTTCCCCTTTCTCTCCCTTAATTTTCTCATTATGCTCATTTTTCCTTTTCCCTTTGTATTTTATATTTTGATAAACTAATAAAATATTTGAAAAAAAGTAAAAATGACTGAAATGACATCCACAAGAATTACTCCTTTTTATTGTGTATTTTCCCCAATTTACTATTTATAGAATCATTTTTCTCTTACATTTGACACTGTTTTCAGTCTCAAATCAAAACACACATATAAAACATTTTTAGGTATATTTTGCTAAGATAGATTTACTGGAGGAGATGACCAGGCTGAACCCAAGGAAGGGGTCAAACACTTTGTAAGTCATGAGAGCTTGCTGCTTACGCAAGAGATCTAATTCCAGCCCACACTGAATGTCTTTCTTATCTCATGCTCATTTCCCTTGACCATTAGTTGGCCAGATTCTTGTAGAGAGCTTAAGCTTGCAATAAATCTTTATACTCATTTGAACTGCCTGAATCTCCTGATTTTCCTCCAGTGCTTGACATTAACAGGGATAAAGCAATTCTTCCAATATCTGGAATATCTGTGCAATGTCTCCTGGAGCAGTTTTTCTACCACTTTCTGCAATTCTACTTATCTAAGAATCCAATAGTGAATTTATTATTCTACTTCTCTCATTTATGGTCTTTTCTGACTTTGAATTCTGCTGATGTGATGTCAGATGTCAGGGTAAAAGTTACAGCTGCTTTTTACTTCCCTAGCTCTTAGTTTCTTCTTCTCCTAATCATTTTCATTTTCTTGGCCTAAGGCCAAATGCTTTTCCTTGGAAATATTCTACATTTGATTAATTGCCTAGGCTCATTATATTCTTATCCAAAATTAAATCTTGCAGGTGGTACTTCCATCATCACATTTTTTAAAAAAAAACTGCTGCTCAATTTAAAGAGAACTAATTTTTTTTTTTTTAAATCGATGAATCTAAATGTTTGAATGTGGCATTGCTGGTTGTGTTTGTTTCCAGGTGATGATTTCCAAGAGGGACATTCATCCTGTCTAAAATGCATGTTGTCCAATTGGCACATATGTGCTCTTTAGTGTGTTAAGTTGCCTTCTCAAATTTGTCAAAGGGTGTAACCTATCACTTACCGCTCTCATCCATCTCCACATGTGACACTTTCTTTACTTGTAACTCTCTAAGTCCCATTCCCTTCAATTACATTTTCTCCTCCTATGAAAATGTGGATCATTATTACAATTACCCATTTGCTTTTCCTTGACTACTAATCTCATGACTCTTGGAACAGCTGGAAAATAGCTTCCTTTTTAGACCTGATCTGTTTTGAATCTGCTATTGTTGCAAAAAAATTTATCCCAAGGGACTTACATTTTTTTTAAAAAAACTTCCTATTGCTTTCTCACTATTACTATCTAGGAAATGTGTGGATTTTTAAATTATTTCAGTTTCCTGTTTTCCCTTGTCTCCCATCTTTCATTTGCTGGAAATGCCTGCCACTTCCTTTCACACTTTACAGTGCAGCCTGGTTCACTAGCTCCGGGACCAAGCCAGAACTTGAAGCACAACAGAATGCATCACAAAATGTTTCTCTCTGCCCTTCCCCACTCCTGTTGCCCTCCATTCCATTTCTGTGTTAGAAACTAATTGGAAAATAATCACAGAGGGAAGCAATCTTACATTCTCCTAGGAGAAAAAGTTACATTAGATAGTGCATTTCCCAATGGTAAGAACAATCAACCGGTGGAATGGCTTGCCTTCAAAAGGTTGTGGGTGCCACATCACTGGAGGCTTTTAAGAAGAGACTGGACAGCCCTTTGTCTGAAATAAGAACATAAGAACATAAGAGGAGCCATGCTGAATCAGGCCAAAGCCCATCGAGTCCAGCATTCTGTGTCACACAGTGGCCCACCAATTGTACATGGGGATCTTGAGCAGAAAGAGAAGGCAAAACCCTCCCTTTCCCTTGACCCCCAACAAATGGGACTCCAGGGAATCCTGCCTGCCTCAACCAACATAGAGGCGGCACATGGACATCCGTTTTAATAACCACCGATACACTTTGCATCCATGAATCTATCTAACCCTGCCTTGAAGCTGTCAAGGCTGACAGCTGTCACGACCCCTTCTGGAAGTGAATTCCATAAATCAACGACCCTCTGGGTGAAGAAATATTTCCCTTTATTTGTCCTCACTTTCTTACCTATGAGCTTTAGGGAGTGCCCCCTTGTCCTAGTATTGTGTGATAGAGAAAAGAATTTTTCTCTATCCACCTTTTCTATCCCATGCATGATTTTATACACTTCGATCAAGTCACCCCTTAAACGCCGTCTTTCAAGGCTGAAGAGACCAAGGCGTTGCAATCTGGTTTCATAAGGGAGGCGCTCCATTTCCTTGATCATTCTTGTTGCCCTTTTTTGCACCTTTTCCAGTTCCATTATATCCTTCTTGAGGTGCGGTGACCAGAACTGTACACAGTACTCCAAGTGTGGTCTCACCATCGATTTGTACAGAGGCAATACAACACTTGCTGACTTATTTTCGATTCCCTTCCTAATCATGCCAAGCATGGAATTTGCTTTTTTTACTGCTGCTGCGCATTGGGTTGACATCTTCATCGAGCTGTCCACCAAAACCCCAAGATCCCTTTCTTGGGTTGTCTCAGAAAGTTTGGTCCCCATCAGTATGGTATGGGGTCTCCTGCTCAAGCAAGGGTTGGACTAGATGACCTCCACAGATCCCTTCCAACTCTGTTATTCTATAAAAAACGTTCTATAAGATGGAATGTGGAGATGCAGCATGAACCATCCATTCTTCAGGATAAAAGAGATTGATCATTCTCTTTGTTTTGTACTCCACCACAAACCAAATGGAGAATAAAAATACCTTTAAATGATTATGAGCTGGTCTGTGAACACAGTGGCTGGACACCTTCAAAGCTGACACCAGCCAGAGCATAGAAAAACTCAAAGAAGCAGTGCAAATTAGAAGATGTGGAGAGAATTGGCCCATAGAATTGCCAAGATTTGGACATGAATGAATGGATAACATCTCCTCCTCCTCCTCCTCCTCCTCATCATCATCATCAAAGATTGTCTGTCACCCAGGTCATAGTTATCTCAAAGGTGCTTTTTTAAAGGCTACTGGTCCGGCTTTTTTTTCCTCTGAGGAAGTAGTTTTGCTTCTCATCCTAGAAGCTTCATAGGTTCTGGCAAGGGTGTTAGGGGTAATGGAAGGATTTCCTTCCCTCCCCCCAGTCAGAACTAATCCTTCCATTGCCCCCACCATCTGTTCTGTCCCAGCGTATGGCCGTCCTTGTTAAATGCATAAGGACAAACCCCCTTTTGAGAAATAGGCTGGAGACTCAGAAGAAAACAAAACCCCTTTTAATATGGGTCAAAAACCTGCCAAATGGTCCAAAAACAAAAGCAACAAAACACAATCCCAATGGAGGAAATTGTCCACACGAAACACCATGCAAAACAAGGAATTAGTCACCGGCAATAACAACAGAATATGATCCCATGAAGTACTTTGCAATGGTTGCCTTCAGCAACCAGCACCGCCCACACATTCCCCTTTTGTAATTCAGTCCTCAAGGCGTAGCTTCTCAGTGCCTTCTCTGGAGTTGCCCCATTGCCTCTCTCTGGCTTACTCTCCTAGCCTGTCTTCGTTTGTGGGCATCTCTCATTTCCTCCAGCTGTGCGTCCTCCGAGTCCAACCCAGCCTCCCCACCCAGCTGTGTCTCATCCTGAGCAGGAGCGGAAGGCCAGGCTCCTCACTGGAATGTAAGTCTTGGAGCTCATCAGAGCCTCCCCACCCCGACCACAATGGTGCCCCAGGCCCCTCCTCCTCCTCAGATTCCCACGACTCAGCTGTCAGGATCACAGGCTGGCACGGAATCACAACACCATCCTGACAGAAACCGATGACGCTTCTTCAGAAATATCTTCTGCTTCTTCCTCAGAGGAAAAGAAAAACTGTCTAGTTGCCTTTGGAAAAAGCACGTTTGAGGGGATCATCAAAGATTGATTGATTGATAGATAGATTGACCAAAGTCATCATAAATAAAATGTGGAGAAAATTGAGGGAGATTCAAGAATGGAAAGGTAGGGCGGGAGAATATCGTAAAGAAAAAATTCAAAAGAACAAAGGGAAAAGGTTATAAAGGCAATACAAATAGTCCTCAACTTACAACAGTTCATTTAGTGACCACTCCAAGTTACAACGGCGCTGAAAAAAGTGACATAGGACCATTTTTCACACTTACGGCTGTTGCAGCCTTCCCGCGGTTCCCATGATCAAACTTCAGATGCTTGGCAACTGACTCAAATTTATTATGGTTGCAGTTTCTCAGAGTCATGTGATCCCCTTTTGCGACCTCCTGACAAAGCCAAATTCACTTAACAACCGTGTTACTAACTTAACCACTGCAGTGATTCACTTAACAATTGTGGCAAGAAAGGCTGGTAAAATGGAGCAAAATTCACTTAATGTTGGGCTTAATTGTGCTCATTAGTGGAGGACCAAAAAGTAATGATAGCTGGACAAATGCAAGGGAAAGTAGAGTCACAGCAATGAAAACAGAAAGACTGGGGAGGTGGGTCACAGTCAAGGAAGAAGAGCAGAAAGAAAAACAGAGTCAAAGGTGACTGTAAATCAGTAGCTCTTCTTTGCTGTCCAAATTTAATGGTTCCACTGGATAAAGCTCTGGGGGCCATTTCAGTCCAGAGCTTCAGGCCACAGGTCATGGCCCTTTGACTTAAAGACCCTCCTTGTGCAGAGGCAATGAACCAGTCCTGGAGACACTGTCCCGATGATATCACTTTTCCCAACTGCATTAGGTGGTCATTGGGATTTTTAGAAATAACAATCTGGTTTCAGTCTACCTCTAATAAAAGTAGAGCTTTATTTTTTTTAAAAAAAATTTTTTAGCCCCTTCCCTGCATTCAGCCTCAGGCAAGCTCTTAACTCTGTCCTCCAGAATCCCCTCTGCCTTGCCAGCTAACAAAAGTCTTTGATTAATTCAGGGCATTTTAAAAGTCTAGTCTGGATCAAGGAATCAGTCATAAATATTACAATCAGATCAGAAATGAGTCTTTGGTCCCCGTGGTTCTCTCTGCCATCAATTTACTGAAAAGAGGAGAAAGGTTTCAATGAGCACAGTTGCTTTGGGGTATAAGAGATTGCTAATTTCCTGTTGTGTGTCATCTTATGAACTAGGCTGCCATTTATTTCTTCCCCGGCAGACCTTAGGCACACGTCAGATTACCTAGGATTTAAAAAACACAACACAGCCAAAACCTACATTTGCTTTTATACACAATCCTGTCTTTCTTATGCCCTTTGCATGCAACCTAGATCATTTTGTAAGAAATCCAGTTTGTGTGCAACTTAATTTTTTTTAAAAAAAAATAAATGCAGTATCTTTGTTCGTTTTTCTACGTAAAAAAACCTCCACAAAATAATGTTTCATGTTGTTTCTGTTAATTATTTTTCTTTTGGATTTTGTGTTTTCATCTTCTGAATAAAATAAAAAATGGTTTTAAAGACCCTACAAATGATAATCGTGTGCTGATTACACACCACATCTCCAAAACACACTCAAAAACAAGCAGTTGACTATATTTTTTTCTAGTCAAACAATTCCCCACAATATTATACCTTTGCCAACTATATAGTGTATGTTTTGCATGTATTTTTTTTCCCCAAATATATCTCCTGGTCCATGAATAGTGACCATCTGCTGTTTAAGGCTCTGTGTTAGAGAAAAATATTGGAACATCATTAGAAAAACAAAAAGTCTATTCCAACTGGTAGAAATGGTAGGGGGGGGGAATCTTCCCCATAATAAAAGAACAATAAAACCAGTCATCACAAAGCTTGTTGGGTTCCTTCATTGGATGAATTTTGGTGAAGGCTAGATCAGGGGTCTTCAACCTTGGCAACTGTAAAGACTTATAGTCCACAAGTCTTACAGTTGCCAAGGTTGAAGACCCCTGGGCTAGCTGGTCATCCATCTGGAATGTTTCAATTTGGATTCTGGCATTGAGCAAGGGAAAAAGGACACATACACCCCTTTAATTTTAGGATTCTAGGAATTTGTAGTCTTTTTCTCTAAAAGCATCATGAGAGAAAATTATTTTGCATCCCTACTTGAACATCTATCCAGCCCACCAGGATGGAAAGGCAAGGTATGCTATAGGTCCCATTGGACCCACCTAAAAGGGCCTTCTTGGTGTTGGCTCCCTCTTTATGGAACACTGTTCTCCCTGAGGTATAGTTGGCCGCACCCTGTTGGCTTTTCTGAAAGGTTCTAAAACAGGGGTCTTCAAACCAGGCCCTTTTCTGACTTGTGGACTTCAACTCCCAGAATTCCTCAGCCAGTGTGCCTGGCTGAGGAATTCTGGGAGTTGAAGTCCACGAGTCAGAAAAGGGCCAACTTTGAAGACCCCTGCCCTAAAACATGGCTTTGTCAGAAGGCCTGTGGACCCTGAATGGAGACGAAGCTGATCAAGTGGTTAATTTGATTCGGTTGCTTGAGGTGCTGCTGCTTTTTTATTGTGATTTTTAATGTTGTAAGCCACCCAAAGTTACCTTTGGGTGAGTTGGGGGGGAGCATATAAATAAATAAATAAATATTAAATAATAACTTGTAATAAATAAATAAACAAATCGCTTCTTCTGGTGTTTCCAGAGTCTGAATAGTGGGTAGTCCTTGACTCCCAACCACAACTGAGCCCCAAATTTCTGTTGCTATGTGAGACAGTTGTTAAGTGAATTTTGCCCCATTGAACGTCTTTTCTTGCCACAGTTGTTAATTGAATCACTGCAGTTGTTAGGCTAGACCAGGGGTAGGCAACCTTGGCTCTTTTATGACTCATGGACTTCAACTCCCAGAATTCCTGAGCCAGCATGGCTCAGCTTGGAAACCTCTCTGAAGTGAGCCCTCCGCAGGCCCCTCCAATCTTGATGGGTTCTTCACGATAGCCGGATTAAGGAGAGACATGCTACCAAGCACATTTCTCGGGGTGAAGCAACAACAGACAAAAGGCTGCCTCCCCTTTTATTACCTGTTACAGTGGGCGGTTACACAATGCATCACATGGTTACAAACAGCCAATGACAATGTTATAGCTGTGGCCAATGGCAAGGTTACACTGGCAAAGTTACATCTGTGGCCAATGGATTCAAATCTTGGTACAACTTTCCTCCACCTATTAGCCCCTCCCTCATTTCCTGTTGTTCCAAAACCGCATGGTCAAGCCACATGGCCTTTGTTCCTTTGTTCCAAGCCACATGGCAGTCTCTTTGTCCCTTTGTTCCAAGCCTCATGGCGACTTGCTAGGGTGCGTTACAACACCTCTCCCTTTTCCTCAGCATGGCTGGCTCAGGAATTCTGGGAGTTGAAGTCCACGAGTCATAAAAGAGCCAAGGTTGCCTATCCCTGGGCTAGTCACACCATTGTTAAATGAACCTGGCTTCCCTGTTGAGTCTGCTTGTCAGAAGGTGGCAAAAGGGGATCACATGACTCTGGGAAAACTGCAGCCGTCATAAGTATGAGTCAGTTGCCTAGCGCCTGAATTTTGATCATGTCACCATGGGGATGCTGGAAAGGTCGTAACTGTAAAAAATGGTCGTAAGATGAGAAACAATGGTTGGAAACTGATCAAAGAGAGAAGCAACCTGGAACCAAGGAGAAACTTCCTGACAGTGAGGACAATTAACCAGTGGAACAGCTTGCCCCCAGAAATTGTGGGTGCTCCATCACTGGAGATTTTTAAGAAGAGACTGGACATTCATCTGTCTGAGACAGTATAGGTTCTCCTGCTTGAGCAGGGGGCTGGACTAGAAAATCTCCAAGGTCCCTTCCAGATTCTATTCTATTCTATTCTATTCTATTCTATTCTATTCTATTCTATTCTATTCTATTCTATTCTATTCTATTCTATTCTATTCTATGCCACGCCACGCCACTCCACCCCACCCCACCCCACCCCACCCCACCCCACCCCACCCACTCTACTCTACTCCGCTCCGCTCCGCTCTATTCTATTCTATTCTATTCTATTCTATTCTATTCTATTCTATTCTATTCTATTCTATTCTATTCTATTCTATTCTATTCTATTCTTATTTCAGTGCTCTTGTAACACTAAGTGAACTGTTGTAAGTCAAGGACTATATGCCTCTGTGAATGGTAGCTCCCATTCTCCATAACCATCCGCAGTTCAACTAAAGAAAGGATCTGAAACAGATTGTGACTGAATATGGCTGTTATTTAGTCACAAATGTTTTTAAACCTTTAGGAAACACAATCAGCGGGGATACAGAGGCAGCTATTTCTGTATAGTGTCTTCTCTTCTGGACTTCCCTATCACTTCATATATGATCTGCATGCTTGACTGAATAATTTAGGATATTTTTTACAAATTGGGTTCTCTTGAAGAGCATTGAGGAGTGGAGAATGAGGGATCCAGGTGCCAGAGTGGAGTGTTGGCGTGGTGTGGATATAATGTATTATATGTTATTTATATTGCTCTTAAAATATTCGTATCTGTGGATTACCACCTTATTTGGTTTTTGTGGCTTAGATTCATACTGATTGTGAAAGAAAAGAAAGCAAAAAAAAAAGAAAGAAAAGAAAGCAATGAAGAACTATAGAGTGTGAGAACAGCAGCAGTAAAAAGTTAAAGATATCACAACAGCATCGACACAATGTTTAAATGCTCTAGAGGATAACAAGAACAATAAAAAAAATTCAGAAAAGGCAATAAAGATAGCGCTAGGCGTCCTGCACTGGGGACAGTGTTTCAGTTTCATAATTTTTATTAGTTTATCAAAATATAAAATACAGAAATATTTTTTTTAAAAAATGAAAATAAGGGGAAAATAAGGGAGGAAAGAGGGAAGAAAGAGAAAAGTGTAGGGTAGAGGGGAAACGAAAATGAAGGCATTGACTTCTGATTCATTTTGGTGCAGTAGAAAAAGGTAATAACATGAAAACACAACTTTTTAGCATTGGGGAAAGTGTTTCAAAGTTTGGAGTCTGCCAATCACTGTAAAGACTGGAACTACAAGGTATTAGCATCTTAAAGAGAGAGGAAAGAAAATATTTTATTGTGGACACCTAATCATAATGGGAAACTCACTGCCCATTAGATAAGGGCAGGCTTTGTGTACCTTACCAAAATTAGATACAGATGAAATTGGATAGTAAAGTGACATTTTTTAATTGCCAGAATCCATCTTCCTTCCTTCCTTCCTTCCTTCCTTCCTTCCTTCCTTCCTTCCTTCCTTCCTTCCTTCCTTCCTTCCTTCCTTCCTTCCTTCCTTCCTTCCTTCCTTCTGTGGGAAGTCAGAGCCCCTCAGAGAAGGAAATATTAAAAGGGCAGAAAAACATATTTTTCTTCAAAAGGATTTTTAAAAGCAGAAACCAACCCAGCACCCAAATCTCTCTGCCTCCAAGCAAGAGCCAGCCCTATACAAATGCAGATGTAAAACTATCAGAAAAGCTGGAGCCAGAAGACAAAGACCTAAATTCAGCATATCCCACCTGAGATGGGACATAATAGGACTAACCCATTACCATCAAGAATACCAGAGAGTCACACCTAAACTCAGGTCAGAATACGTGACACAGGAAATAGCCTCAAAGTTCATGCCACAGGAACAGAAAACTTCCAAACAAAAGGCTAGAGAGGGTATAAAAACCTACTGCCCATGTGCTCAGGCCCTTCTTTCCTCTGGTCTTTCCTGCAAGAACCATCTTTCTGCCTGTTTAATAAACTGTAACCTCCTTCCCAAAGCAGTCGCCATGTTGCTTATTTATTCCCGGCTTGGATGAACCAGGATGAAGACTTTACTTCCTTCCTTCCTTCCTTCCTTCCTTCCTTCCTTCCTTCCTTCCTTCCTTCCTTCCTTCCTTCCTTCCTTCCTTCCTTCCTTCCTTCCTTCCTCCCTCTCCCTCTCTCTTTTCTTTCTTTCTTTCTTTCTTTCTTTCTTTCTTTCTTTCTTTCTTTCTTTCTTTCTTTCTTTCTTTCTTTCTTTCTTTCCTTCCTTCCTTCTTTCTTTCTTTCTTTCTTTCTTTCTTTCTTTCTTTCTTTCTCTCTTTCTTTTCTTTCTTTCATTCTTTTACTTTCTTTCTTTCTTTCTTTTTCCCTCCCTCTCCCTCTCCCTCTCCCTCTCCCTCTCCCTCTCCCTCTCCCTCTCCCTCTCCCTCTCCCTCTCCCTCTCCCTCTCCCTCTCCCTCTCCCTCTTTATCAAGGGATCCCCTTTTGTGACTTTCTGACAAGCAAAGTCAAGGGGAAGCCAGATGTATTTAAACACTGTGTCACTAACTTGCAGTGATTTAATTAACACTTGTGACAAGAAACGTCGTAAAATGAGGCAAAATTCAGCCAACAACTGTCTCACTTATTGACAGATTTTTTTGGCTCGGTTGTGGTCGTAAGTTGACGACTAAACAACTAAGATATAGGGGAAAATATAACCCAGCTGTCATTACAACATGAAAGGTCACCAAATAAAACCCACCCAGACGGGGGAGAAAAATCATGATAAAAATGTACCTTTCAGGAGAATGAGAAATAGTCATTTTTTTCTAACCATTCCCTGATGATAAATTCCTATGTATCCCACATGTTTGTTGTTATTCTTGTTTTTACTGGTTTTTAGCCTCCTAAGATCATTAGATGAGATAGACAGAAGTTCTTTAAATTCCCATGGATTTGGCTGAAACCACCATCCTTGTTGTCTTTGCCCATTTGTGGTAGTTATAGTGTGTCAACCACAGTGCACATGAAAAATGTTAATAGAATCTGAAAAGCAAAAGCATGACTGATGACCCACAGTGGTAAATCCAAAGGGTCTCTGAGCAATTAAAAATCCTTGCCCTTTGGCATACTCAGTTTGTACCTGAAGAAAACAAATGAATGCTTAACTCTGTTTCTTTTGCCCCAGGGGTATCACCCTTGGCAGTTTGATTTAACACCATCCAGAGAGGGAGGGAACATCTTTAGAGGTGGGGAATGGCCCCTAGGTCATCTGTTTTAAAATGAGTGGAAAGGGGAAGATTCCAATAGGATCCCTTGAGGGGCCTCCTATTATAACATTACTCACAAGTTCAGATCCTTGGTGGATCTTTCTCTCTACCCTCCTTTAATTTTCAGCTTTCAGCCACAGGAAGTAAGGCGTAGGGGTTTCATTTACGATCCAAATATAAATTAAGACTATAAGGATTCTGGTACTGTGGTGTATTGAAAAATCTGGATTTTTTAACAGGACGATGATCAGAACTCACCCACAGACCCAGCTTTCCTTATGCTCCTTTTGATTGATAGATGATTCAGACCATCTCACCTCTGTCTGGTCTGGTGCTTCCCTCTTTACTCCTTTGTCTGGCTTTGTCTGATTTTTCTTTCCTTGCCTAAACAACTCAGGCGTTGATTCAGGTTTGGGCTGAGCAAAACAACATTACAGAATAACAGATTTATTAGGGACCTTGGAGGTCTTCTAGTCCAATTCCCTGCTCAAGCAGGAGACCCTATACCAGGGATAGGCAACCTTGGCTCTTTTATGACTTGTGGACTTCAGCTCCCAGAATCCCTGAGCCAGCCATGCTGAGGGGAAAGGGAGAAGTTTCCAAGCTGAGCCATGCTGGCTCAGGAATTCTGGGAGTTGAAGTCCACGAGTCATAAAAGAGCCAAGGTTGCCTACCCCTGCCCTATACCATTTTCAACAAATGATTGTCCAATCCCTTCTTAAAAGCCTCCAGTGTTGAAGCACCCATAACTTCTGAAGGCAAGCCGTTCCACTGGTTGATTTTCCTTACTGTCAGGAAGTTTCTCCTTAGATTACGTTAAGTTCTAGGTTAGTTCTCTCTTTGTTCAGTTTCCATCCATTGCTTGTAATAATAATAATAATAAAGTTGGAAGGGACCTTGGAGGTCATCTAGTCCAACCCCCTGCTCAAGCAGGAAACCCTACACCATTTCATATAAATGGCTGTCCAGTCTCTTCTTAAAAACTTCCAGTGTTGGAGCATTCACTGCTTCTGGGGGCAGGTTGTTCTACTGATTAATTGTTCTAACTCTCAGGAAGTTTCTCCTTAGTTCTAGGTTGCTTCTCTCTTTGGTTAGTTTCCATTCGTTGCCCCTTGTCCTGCCCTCAAGCACTTTGGAGAGCAGCTTGACTCCCTCTTCTTTGTGGCAGCCCCTGAGATATTGGAACGCTGCTATCATGTCCCCCCTCGTCCTTCTCTTCGTTAAACTAGACATACCCAATTCCAGCAACCGTTCCTCATATGTTTTAGCCTCCAGACCTCTAATCATCTTTGTTGCTTCTTGTGCTGCTTTGGGGAATAGGTTGTCTCCCTCTTCTTTGTGGCAGCCCCTCAAATATTGGAACATTGCTATCATCTCACCCTTAGTTCTTCTTTTCACTAGACTAGACAAACCCAATTCCTTTTGGTGCAGTAGAATTATTGTTTTCATCTTCTCAGGCAGTGCTGTTTACTCTCCCTAATCACAGCACCCACAAGTGGGAAGATTGTGGCATAAAGGGGCTATGGATAGATAATAGTGAAGTCCTTGGTGCTTTTTGAGCTTGGATGTTTTCTTGTAGATGTTCACTAATCACTGATCATATTACGTAGTTGGGTAATCAACAAACAACCAAACTCAGAGAGCACCAAGGACCGCACAGTTCAATCCTGAGCTACAAATATTCTCTTCTATTGGATCATATAAGACTATAACTTACATTTCCATTCCATTTGGAAGCCCAGGAGCATATAAATGGCTCTTCTCAGACTGCTGTGTTAGGTTGTTCAGTTCTTATATGGTTGTGTTAATGCTGCCTGTAAGCATTGCTGTCTTTTGGGGGAGAAAAAAATCAACCTATTTGTAAGCGAATAATTTATGGATCTCATTTCCAGTCCATTTCACTAAAGACTCTCTGCACATTTGGAAAGCCTGTGAGAAAAATCTGCATTAAATTTTGCATATAACCTGTGTTTAAATCATATATGCTGTAGCCTTAAATATAAAGGATGCATTGCTGGGCCCAATTTTTGAGTCTTCCAATTCTGTGTTTCTAAGGCATTTGGACCGCAAGGCAATCAAACCAGTCAGTCCTAGAGGAGATCGACCCCGACTGCTCTTTAGAAGGCCAGATCCTGAAGTTGAAACTCAATTACTTTGGCCACCTAATGAGAAGGAAGGACTCCCTGGAGAAGAGCCTAATGCTGGGAAAGACGGAGGGCAATAGAAGAAGGGGACGACAGAGAATGAGGTGGCTGGATGAAGTCCCTGAAGCAGTAGGTGTGAGCTTAAATGGACTCCAGAAGATGGTAGAGGACAGGAAAGCCTGGAGGAACATTGTCCATGGGGTCGCGATGGGTTGGACATGACTTCACGACTAACAACAACAAGGTATTTGACAAAGTAGACCACAACATGCTACTTACTAAGACAGAAAAAATTGGTTAGGCAGCATCACCACCAAATGGATTTGTAACTGACTATCCAATCACATTCAATGTGTACTCTTTAATAGAACTACTGTACATCTATATGGAGGAAAGCAGGCAATAGGGTATCCCAAGGTTCTGTCTTAGAACAGCATCTTCATAAATGATTTAGATGAGGGGATAACATGGGAACTCATCAAATTTGCAGATGACACCATGCTGGGGGAATAACCAACACTTTAGAACAGGGGTCTTTAAACTTGGCCCTTTTATGACTTATGGACTTCAACTCCCAGAATTCCTCAGCCAGGCACGCTGGCTGAGGAATTCTGGGAGTTGAAGTCCACAAGTCATAAAAGGGCCAAGTTTGAGGACCCCTGCTTTAGAAGATAGGCTCAAGATCTAGAAGGATCTTGACAGACTTGAACATTGGGCCCTATCCAACAAAATGCAATTTAGTGGTGAAAAATTAAGGTTCTACAAGGCAAGAAAAACCAAGTGCATAGGCATAGAATAGGTTTCTCAATAGTAGTAACTGTGGCAGGAATCTAGGAATAATAGTGGATGACCACTTAAATAAGAACCAGTAGTGGGGTGCAGCTGCCAAAAAAAAGCCAATACAGTCCAGGACTGCATTAACAGAGGCATAGTATTAAGATCACACAAGGCAGGGTTAGTGCAGCTTTACACTGCACTAGTGAAACCACCCTTGGAATATTGCATCCAGTTGTATTGGACACCACAATTAAAAAAATTGCTGAGAGGCTAGAAAAAGTGCAGAGAAGAGCAACAAATATAATTAGGAGAGTAGAGAGTAAAGCATGAAGAACAGTTGCAGGAACTGGGAATAACTAGTATAATGAAGAGAAAGACTAGGGGTGAAATAATAAACAGTCTTCCAATATCTAAGGGGCTGCCACAAAGAAGAGGAGGGTCAGCCTATTCTCCAAAGCATCTGAAGGCAGGACAAAAGGTAATGGATGGAAACTATTCAAAGAGAAAAGCAACCTAGAACTAACGAGAAATTTCCTGACACTTAGAACAATTAATCAGTGGAACAACTTGCCCCCAGAAATTGTGAATGCTCCAACACTGGAAGTTTTTAAGAAGAGATTGGACAGCCATATTTCTGGAATTGTGTAGGGTTTCCTGCTTGAGTAGAGGGTTGGACTACAAGACCTCCAAGGTCCTCTTCCAACTCTGCTATTCTGTTAAGAAAAAAACCCTGTTCTTTTTTTTCTGCTCTGAGCCACTTTTTTCTTTTTTCCATTTGTGGTTTTTTTTTTTAACCTTTTTTAATACGCACCAAATGTTTACATTTCAATATACTATTTAAGAAGCATTTTGTTTCTGTAGGGATACACTGTTTAATCAAAACATTTTCAAAACAGCTGAAAATGGCATCAGAACATTTGGGAACTGCAGAGCAAGAGGGAAAGTGCATTCTGACTGGCATCTTAATCTGAATTCAGTTCATCCAGGAATTTAAAAATGTAAGATTTCTTAATCGTCCCTATCAAGTGGTTTGCGATCTGGGTCCATCAGCTTCTTCATGAGGGATTCTTCACAATTTCAATGGATTTTCCATATTAGGAAGATAAAATATATTTTCAGCTGAACAGAAATCTGTGTTTTGGCTGGACTGGTTCTATTTAAAAAAGATAGGCTTTTTACATCAGGGAACACAACAAAAAACACCTCATGAACTTGATGCACTGCAGACTATATTTCATTTTGGTTAGATTGTTCAGTACAAGAATGCCCCAGCCAAAAAAAGGAAGGACAGCTGCAATAAAGGAACTGTCAGCAATTTTTTACTACCTTGGATTAAGATCGAAGAGCAGACTTCTAAAAAGTTTGATATACGGGACTCCATTGAGTGCTTTATTTACTTCATTGTTTATTCCATATTTTTATCCTGCTTTTCAGAGACGGCCTGTCTCGCAAGGTGGCTGACATCAATTTAAGATTAAAAAAAAAAAAGCAAGGGTACGTTTATTCCCAGGGCCTCGTTCGCAGCACTAGAGAGCACTAGAACCCTCTTGAGCGTGTCGTGGTTGCCAAAATCAGTTGCAAGGTTTGCTACAATTGGGAAATGGAAATATATGAAATCTGAATGCAAGTTCAAATAGGCATTGCTTGCCTAAGGGGGGAAAAATACAATGCTATAAAACTAAAAATGCTCGCTGTCCTCATATTCTTGTCCCATCAATTTCATTCCATTGCTCTGGGAATGAACTTTGCATGAGTGACATGCACAGATGCAGAAGGTGCTTCCCATCCCAGGAAACCAGTCCTATCAAAGTGTTGGGGTCAACATTGTCTAAGATAATCCAGGAGTCAAGGATTAGGCAAGGAAGATCATCTTTCCCCAGAGGATGTTCCATATATTCAGGGAATCAGGGTCTCATCTTTCAATCTTGAACTGAGAGCAAGGGGTCATCTAATCAATGTAGGAAGCCAGGAAATCAGTCCTATTAACATGCTGGGGTCAAAATTATCTGAGATAGTCCAGGAAACAAAGGATAGGGAAGGAAGATAGCACAGCACTCAGGTTAGAAGTACCAAGGCACTTCCGGATTAAAAGGAATGACATCACCATGGCCCAGGGAATGTCCAGTTGGGGCTCCTTTTATATCTCTGGCAGGAGCTGGAGTGAAGGACGGGAGCTCAACCCCATCCCACAGCAGTACTTGGGTTTTGAATGCATGCTTGCTAACTTCCAATTCAGTGTCCTAGCCATGCAAGCTACCTTGCTCCTTGGCAAGGAAGATAATCTTTATGAGAGTTGATATATTCAGGGAATTAGGGTCTTGGATTTCAGTCTTGGGGTTCAAAGTTGTGCTGAATGAAGTCTTGTTTCCAGAAATTAACTCCAGCTCTTATAAAGTCTTCAAATGCTGGATCAGCTTATGTTCATTAACGGGCTACAAACTGGGAGACTGTTTCTATTCCTGCTTTACACATGAAGGCAGCTGGGTGATTCTGGGACAGTCCCGTTCTCTCAGTCCTAGGAAGGAGGCAATGGCAAAACACATCTGAAGAACTTGTCAAGAACATTGCAGGCACTTATCCAGGCAATAGCCAGGAATCAACACTGACTTGAAGGGCCCAAAATAAATAAGCTTGCTATTTATTCTAGACCAGACATGTCAAACACAAGGCCCCGGGGGCCGGATGCGGCCCGCAAAGTGGTTTCATGTGGCCTGCGAAGCCATCCTGGAAACAGTGAGGAAACGGCCCCCACTGCCTTGGCCCTGGCCGGCCAGGAGCCAATGTACAATTTTGTGGTGGCCATCTATGCTGAAACACATTCAGTCTCAGCTCCACAAGGCCGTCTGGAAACAGTGAGGAACCAGCCCCTGCTGTGTCGGCCCCACCCCCTGGGTGCATGCTGGGGAGGTGTCACCCTTTGTGAGGAATGAAGAAACGGACCAGGCCTTGGCGCTTGCCCCGGTCCCACCCCCTTCTGCCAGAGACCCTCAGATCTGTCCCCCTCCTGCCCAGGCCCCCACAGGAGCCCTTGACGCGAACGATGTAGAGCTGGCCACGCCCACCCAGTAGGCCACACCCATTCCATCCACACCCACCCAGTAGGCCGCACCCACCCTGGCCACACCCACCTGGCCCCCCAAGGGCAACCGCAATGCTGATGCGGCCCTCAATGAAATTGAGTTTGACACCCCTGTTCTAGACGTTCAGCCCTTTGTTATCTCTATTCAGCAATGGCAGATCTGCCTAGGGCTCAAAAATGGGAAGTGAAACCTGGATAATAGAATAACAGAGTTGGAAGGGACCTTGGAGGTCATCTAGTCCAACCCCCTGCTCAGGCAGGAAACCCTATACCATTTCAGACAAATGGTTGTCCAATCTCTTCTTAAAAACTTCCACTGTTGGAGCACCCACAACTTCTGGAGGCAAGTCATCTTACTGATTGATTGTTTAGGTGTGATAGTATGTTTAGGTGTGTGTCATGTATGTGTTTCATTTTGAGAGCGGTCAACTAAATTTCATTTTAATGTGTGCCATTGTGCCCACAGTAAAAAAATGACAATAAAGCTTATCTTATCTTATCTTATCTTATCTTATCTTATCTTATCTTATCTTATCTTATCTTATCTTATCTTATCTTATCTTATCTTATCTTATCTTATCTTATCTTATCTTATCTTATCTTATCTTATCTTATCTTATCTTATCTTATCTTATCTTATCTTATCTTACCTTACCTTACCTTACCTTACCTTACCTTACCTTACCTTACCTTTCCTTTCCTTACCTTACCTTACCTTACCTTACCTTATCTTATCTTGCCTTCCCTTGCCTTGCCTTGCCTTGCCTTGCCTTGCCTTGCCTTGCCTTGCCTTACCTTACCTTACCTTACCTTACCTTACCTTATCTTACCTCTCAGGAAATGTCTCTTTAGTTCTTAGTTCTCTCCTTGATTAGTTTCCATCCATTGCTTCTTTCCTTGCCTTCTGGTGCTTTGGAGAATAGGTTCCCCCCAGCTCTTCTTTGTGGCAATCCCTGGGGTATTGGAACACTGCTATCCTTCCACCTCACATCCTTCTTTTCATTAAATTAGTTATACCCAATTCCAGCAACCATTCTTTATATGCATTAGCCTCCAGTCCCCTAACCATCTTTGTTACTCTTCTCTATACTCTTTCTAGAGTCTCAACATATTTTTTTTTTACATTGTATTGACCAAAACTGGATCAATACTCCAAGGGTGGACTTACAAAGGCATTATGAAGGATAGTTGGAAGATACGCTAGGATTGGTTTTTCCTCAGCCTTCAGGACCTGATCCAAGCCCTGGCTTACAGCAAGCATTACCAGTTCCTTGTTCTCATCTTCTGATACTTCTACCTCATGATAGATGAACACTTGAACTGTGTTTCATGGCTCTGTTACACTCACTTGAGGCTTCCAAGCTGTTTCTAGACTGATTCAGAGGGTGATACCCTTCCAGGATGGAATGAGACAACTCTCCATGGCTAACTCACGCCAGCCAACTCACCTTGGCCGATCACCATGGGACAATTTAACAATTCAATTTAATTATTTAAAACAAATAAAAAACATGTTAATATTTGACGTTCACATTTCATTCTGCCCTTCCTTTTTCAATCCTTTCTTTAATGATTCTGTCCCACTATTTCTTTGATATTAGTGTAACTCCTGTCCCGCAACAAATTGTGCTGCAGCGAGCTGACCACGGCAAGTTGGTTGTGGTCAGCTGGCCGTGGCAAGTTGACCATGCCAAGTTGTCATAGACCCCTTCCAGGAGCAGTCTGAGAATGGTTTCCCAGGAGTTCATCCCACCATCTGGAAGTAAGTAATGAGAGCTCAGCGCCATCCAGGCAAAGCTACATATGCAAATATTGGACACACAATACCCCTTGGCCGGGATTTAGAAAAAGGAGGAATCCATGTGAAGGCAAACATTCCAAAATTCCATCCATGGTCTAGGTAGGAGGTGAAGCCAAGGGACTCCCACACCTTTGGAATAACTTCTAAATAATCCTTGCTTTTCCCAACGCCTTGTTTACATCAGCACCAGACTACAAGCAGAGTCTGCAAAGGAGTTGTTGCATTTAAATTGTGCCTGCTTCTCCCTAGCAACCTTGTTCCTGGCCCAAGTTTTAAGGTTCCTGAGATTGGGGACTTTCCTTAACGTGGTCCAAGTCTAGTCTGCCTGCAGGATTTTCTCCCGTTCAAGGCCTATTTTGATTAATTGAGCCATTCCTTTTGCAGCTGGGAACCAGGTGGTGCAATCCAGTTGCTTGGAGACACTGCATTCTGGGTAATTGCTTCAGTTTATTTTTAATCTTTTAATTTGGTGGGGTGTACGCTTTCATGTGTTAATTGGCCAGGTTTAGACGGCAACATCTTGACAAATGTGTTCTTAACAGCCATTGTTTATTGAGAAAAGTAGCTTTTGCAGGCCTAGGAGTCAGTTGCTGGGTAAGGGGAATGCAGAGCAAAGACTCCTAGCTATTTTACCCTACTATACGGTAGGACGAGGAAGGACTTTTATGTTATATTTTTAATTTTCTTCCTGGAATTCTAAGGGACAGAGGCAATTCTAAGAAGCGGAGGGAAGTGGGTGCTCTTTTCCAAAGGACCTGGTTATATTCCTGAGTAAAGGCAAATTAGAGAAAGGAGAGCGTTTTTATACAGTCAAAAAAGAATATTTGAGTTGGACCACATGAAAATTCCATTAACCGGATGATTCTTTTAGCAGGTCTCACGGCAAGACAGAAAATAAGACATCTCATTAGTTGAGCTGAGCACCATGGCAGAATCAATTTTGTTGTTGTTTTGTTGCTTAACCGGACTCCTGGTGGTAAATATATTCGTTTGTGTTTTGGTTAATTACCAGTTTTCCAGGGCTAATAAAGAATTCTTGTCAGGCTAGGTAGGTGCTCTCTCTCTCTCTCTCCCCTCCCCCTCCCTTTCCAATTAAGCAGATGATTATATCTTCCATTTGTGAGATCAGCAGCAGAAGAAAAATAATGTGGAACAAACGTGATCTCCCAAATTATATTCAGGCTGCAAAGAGTTTGTAAAGTTCCCTGCGTTGGGACAAAGATGCTTATTTGCATCTTCTTAATAATATGTGCCTTTGAAAAAAAATTATTAATTTTTTTATTGAATACAGCATGAGAAAGATAACATGGCAAGGAGAGAGTGGTTTTCATCAGATTAACTTTCTGTTTACTCTTCTAATACCATCCAAAGGTATCATATAGTTTGAGAAAAGTACCAGACTTGTAAATCAGGTTTCTAAAAGAACTCCACAATTTAATATATGTTTGGCGCTGTTGCCAGCTTGATATTTGGAAATGCTTGTGCATTTAATTTCCGTTCCCTATCAGTAGCAATTTCGGAAGGAATCATTTTTTAAGACAGTTATAAACAGTTTATAGGTCAGGAAAATGCATGATTTTCACAGTCGGTTTCAAATTCTGTTTCTGGTGTCCTGTCGGAACTGATATGAAAGATCGTATCTATCTAAAATGCTATTACTAGTCAAAGTCCACAATAGTGGGGCTTCATAATCTGAATCAGCACAAGATAACTCACCATGTTCCTAAAATGCTGTTCCATCTTGGGAAGAGGTCTATCTATCTGTAGAGGTGCCTGGCTTAAAAAGTGCTGTGCTTATCTGGCTTCATGACATCATAAATCCATCAATTTTATCTCACAGTCATAAATTCAGTCCATGTTGGATGCATGCATGATCTGATTTACGAAGGCAAATAGTAGCCAAGGGATCAGCAACAAAGTGATTGAGTTGCTTGCCAAGGAAATGGTCTAGGCATTTTGGAATTCTAGCACAAGAACAGATGGTGTTCTTCACTCATCAAAATTATTCTAGCCATCTTATGCAACCTGGATCACAACTTTAGTACCATCAGCATCTGACCCCATCTGAGCATCGCTTGCCCCAATGAGATCAGACTTCCTTCAGTTGGTGGCTCCTAAGTTTCATTTCCTTCCTTCCTTCCTTCCTTCCTTCCTTCCTTCCTTCCTTCCTTCCTTCCTTCCTTCCTTCCTTCCTTCCTTCCTTCCTTCCTTCCTTCCTTTCCATCTTCCCTCCCCATATGGCCATTTGTTCCACCTTGACTTTTTTTTACCACTTGTTGCTGAAGGTTTGATAAGGCAGAATCTAGAACCTGGGATAACATTTTCTGGTTCTTTTCCTTATCTGAAAAGACCTCAACATTATATGGAAGAATTTGCAGAAGGTGTAGTGGTTAAGGCTAGAAATCAGGAGTCTGTGAGTTCTAGTCCCATCTTAGGCATGAAAACCGGCTGGGTGACTTTGGGCCAATCACAAGAGACTATGAGTTCTGGTCCCACCTTAGACATGAAAACCGGCTGGGTGACTTTGGGCCAATCACAAGAGACTATGAGTTCTAGTCCCATCTTAGGCATGAAAACCGGCTGGGTGACTTTGGGCCAATCACAAGAGACTATGAGTTCTGGTCCCACCTTAGGCATGAAAACCGGCTGGGTGACTTTGGGCCAATCACAAGAGGCTATGAGTTCTGGTCCCACCTTAGGCATGTAAACCGGCTGGGTGACTTTGGGCCAATCACAAGAGACTATGAGTTCTAGTCCCATCTTAGGCATGAAAACCGGCTGGGTGACTTTGGGCCAATCACAAGAGACTATGAGTTCTAGTCCCATCTTAGGCATGAAAACCGGCTGGGTGACTTTGGGCCAATCACAAGAGACTATGAGTTCTGGTCCCACCTTAGGCATGAAAACCGGCTGGGTGACTTTGGGCCAATCACAAGAGGCTATGAGTTCTGGTCCCACCTTAGGCATGAAAACCGGCTGGGTGACTTTGGGCCAATCACAAGAGACTATGAGTTCTGGTCCCACCTTAGGCATGAAAACCGGCTGGGTGACTTTGGGCCAATCACAAGAGGCTATGAGTTCTGGTCCCACCTTAGGCATGAAAACCGGCTGGGTGACTTTGGGCCAATCACAAGAGGCTATGAGTTCTGGTCCCACCTTAGGCATGTAAACCGGCTGGGTGACTTTGGGCCAATCACAAGAGGCTATGAGTTCTGGTCCCACCTTAGGCATGAAAACCGGCTGGGTGACTTTGGGCCAATCACAAGAGACTATGAGTTCTGGTACCACCTTAGGCATGAAAACCGGCTGGGTGACTTTGGGCCAATCACAAGAGACTATGAGTTCTGGTCCCACCTTAGGCATGAAAACCGGCTGGGTGACTTTGGGCCAATCACAAGAGACTATGAGTTCTGGTCCCACCTTAGACATGAAAACCGGCTGGGTGACTTTGGGCCAATCACAAGAGACTATGAGTTCTAGTCCCACCTTAGGCATGAAAACCGGCTGGGTGACTTTGGGCCAATCACAAGAGGCTATGAGTTCTGGTCCCACCTTA
Source organism: Bothrops alternatus (assembly GCA_034064705.1). Lineage (NCBI taxonomy): Eukaryota > Metazoa > Chordata > Lepidosauria > Squamata > Viperidae > Bothrops > Bothrops alternatus. The sequence goes on from JARGCV010000217.1 coordinate 2,883,818, forward strand.
GGCATGAAAACCGGCTGGGTGACTTTGGGCCAATCACAAGAGACTATGAGTTCTGGTCCCACCTTAGGCATGAAAACCGGCTGGGTGACTTTGGGCCAATCACAAGAGACTATGAGTTCTGGTCCCACCTTAGGCATGAAAACCGGCTGGGTGACTTTGGGCCAATCACAAGAGACTATGAGTTCTGGTCCCACCTTAGGCATGAAAACCGGCTGGGTGACTTTGGGCCAATCACAAGAGACTATGAGTTCTGGTCCCACCTTAGGCATGAAAACCGGCTGGGTGACTTTGGGCCAATCACAAGAGACTATGAGTTCTGGTCCCACCTTAGGCATGAAAACCGGCTGGGTGACTTTGGGCCAATCACAAGAGACTATGAGTTCTGGTCCCATCTTAGGCATGAAAATCAGCTGGGTGACTTTGGGCCAATCACAAGAGACTATGAGTTCTGGTCCCACCTTAGGCATGAAAGCAACCTTGGTGGTGCTCTCTCTCTGCCCATCCCGCCTCACAAGGTTGTTGTGGGGAATATAGGAGGAAGAAGGACTACCAGCTGCCTTGAGTTATTTATCAAAATAATAAAAGTGGTCAATAAATAAAATAAAACAGATAAAGAAAAACTTTTTTCTTTCCGATCACTGAATGATATCTCTGTGTGGGAGAGGGACAAACAAGGAATTTTTTTTTATGTAAAGAAAGAAATATTTCAGCATTTAACATTTTAAATATACTGTTTCTAAAGGGGGAAAGTGCTGGGAGAGTAAGCTTTAAAAAACAACACCCATTTTTTTCTTTTCTGGTATTAAGAGATGATCCATTAATGCTCTTCACACTGTGCAGTGTCAGTCTGATACCGCAATAATTTTCCAACACTGCAGAAACCGAAGAAGAGAAATTAAAACAACCTGGGTGGTAGGAATGGCAAAGTAGGATTACCAAAATTAGAAATCTACAGCCGATGTAGCATTGAGAATGAGACGGTGTGTGCACAACGCTGCAAGAAACACCATCCAAAACTAATCAGGGTGACCTCTAGAGGCACATTCAGATGCTCTGTAGGAGAGAAGCCACCCGCTCCAAATTGCCTCTGGATTGCCCATATTGTGGGAGACAAGAATTCACTTTGAAGGATCTGCTTCCCCCATTACTGGGGGTAAGTAGCTTTATAACAGGAATTAGTTCCCAAAAACACACATTAAGAACACAAGAGTCCTGATTTTAAACATATGTCCTTTCAGTCCCCCTGCAAGTAATGAGATATGCTCCTGCTTAATCACTTTCCATGTACCAAATTAGCATCCAAAGAATACTGTGCTTCTTTCTTTCTTTCTTTCTTTCTTTCTTTCTTTCTTTCTTTCTTTCTTTCTTTCTTTCTTTCTTTCTTTCTTTCTTTCTTTCTTTCTTTCTTTCTGGCATCATTGACCTGGAAAAGGAATGTGATGATGCATTTATGGGAGAGCACGGATGTTACAACGGTTTCAAGAACAGAGCCTGATTGTAATTATTTCTGAAAGGAACCAGTTCCGTCGACTACTTTATACCTAAAGACTTTGTTTTGACAATGAGTGCAATTTCACACAAGGAATCTGTGGTTGCTTGTCTGCAGAAGGCATCAGAGAGGAAAATGCAGAATGGGTCCCTACACACACATGGAATGTGAACTGACAGTCAAACTGCCCACAACAAATGCCTGGGAATTAAGAGGATGGGGTCCAGTGGCATATGAAATGTGGGGTGTCTTTTTTTCTGGGAAGGGGGGAGTCAACAGGATAGATTACTTTCCTCATCTCCATCTCTTCTCCATCCATTTATTTATTTTTATCTTTCTTCCTTTAAAATAGTGTTTGGGAATGGAAGATGTTGTCTCAAAGTGGATTATGTTTTTTTTTCCTTGAGGAAGAAGGCATTTTGCTTCTCATCGAAGAAGATTCATCAGTTCTGATTGGATAGTGGAGGGGATTGAAGGATTATATCTTTGCAGTCATCTGGTCCTTAGTACTCTCTCTGAGAGCTGTTGAGGTCACTTGGGGGTTTACCTGAATCAGAGTGCAAATGGGGCTGGAATCTTGTTGGAACTGCTAAAAGGATTGTGTTGTAAACAGGAGATAGGTAGCATTGTATCCCTCCCCCTCTGCTGCTCAAGTCTCACCTAAACCATGATGGAGCAGTGGTTAGAATGCAGTATTGCAGGCTACTTCTGCTGACTGCCAGCTGCTGGCAGTTCAATTCTCACTGGCTCGAGGTTGACCCAGCCTTCCATCCTTCCGAGGTGGGTAAAATGAGGACCCAAATTATTGGGGGCAATTTGCTCACCCTGTAAACCACTTACAGAGGGCTGTAAAGCACTGTGAGGTGGTATATAGGTCTAAGTGCTATTGCTTTTGCTATTGCTAAATGGCCTCTTTGACCCCTATTTCAAACCAGTGGTCCTCTCTTTCCAGAATGTGGACTTTGCTGTCTTCAGAAGAGTGACTTTTGTCTTTCAAATGCAGATGGGGGGGGGGCTGAATCGTGTCCTGATAGGTTTGTTTTTCTATGTTGTGCCATGCATTTGTGAAGTGGTTGTTTTCTTTCACCAATGTACAGATCAGCACATGTCTTACTGTATTGTATTACATATATCACATTGCACAGTTTGTGTCTGGGTGTTTTATCCTTGGCGTAGTATATTCTTGGGCTTAAAGTGTGTATGTAAGTTGTGTTGGTTGCAAATCCTCCTGAGTTCTTCAGATATTCCTGCAATGTATGGAATGACAATGTTGCTTCATTGGTTGTTCTCTTTGTCTGTTATGGAGGAGCTCCTGGTAGGTCTTTTTCTGGATTTGATGAAGGCCCCATTAGGATAGCCACAAATTCTGAGGATTTGTTGTTTCGTTTGTTGTTTCTCCCTCAAGGAAAAGACATAGTCCAGTTACCTTTTGAAAAAAAGCATCTTTGAGACAGCCATGACCTGGATGACTGAGAAACTCCATAGACATCTGGGAAGTGTTATTTTTATGGCTTTAGAAATTAAGCTGAATAGTCATTCTGAAATAGGATTATTGGAGAAATGCACCATGGACTTACATTTATGTAAGATTATGTGCTTCACGGAGAATATCAGTAATAGCTCTCATCTCAATGAGTAGGCACAAAATTTGGTATTTTTCAAGATGTTACATATACTCTAGTACATCTATGGAAAATGCTGAGAAGCACAGCAAATAAGGAAGCAGCATAGAAAAGTCATATCATAGGAAACAATGCATATAAGATCCATACAAAGCATACAGGTTAACCCAATGCAGATGTTTTTGGCTTAAAAATAAAATTTGCAGAAGGATGCAGAAGTCTGTTGGAATGGATTAATGATTGCATCTATATGCTGGAGGCCTATTCCATAAGATCTGGGGCTGTATGTAAATGAAGGTTCAATCATCCAGGCCACAAAGAAGAGGGAGTCAAACTGTTCTCCAAGGCGCCTGAAGGCAGGACAAGAAGCAACGGATGGAAACTAACCAAAGAGAGAAGCAACTAGAACTAAGGAGAAATTTCCTGACAGTTAGAACAATTAACCAGTGGAACAACCTGCCTCCAGAAGCGGTGAATGCTCCAACACTGGAAGTTTTTAAGAAGAGACTGGACAGCTATTTGTCCAAAATGGTATAGGGTTACCTGCCTGAGCAGGGGGTTGGGCTAGATGA